>CATIWQ010173153.1:0-40724 GCA_949673415.1 Euphorbia schlechtendalii | reverse complement strand
AACCCAGCCAGGAGTCTTGGAGCTGCTATAATCTTCAACAAGGACCATGCTTGGGATGACCATGTAAGCAAATTGTCGTTTCTGATTATTGGTCTTGATTGTTTTGGAATTAATGACTTGAGAGTCATGATTAATTGCTATTTTTTTGGGTGTGTGGTGTAGTGGATCTTCTGGTTTGGACCATTCATTGGAGCTACCCTTGCTGCTGTATACCACCAAATAGTGATTAGAGCCATTCCCTTCAAGGCCAAAGATTAATTTTCATTAGCTAAGTAATGGTGCTTTTGAGTCTAGTTATCTATCTCTGCCTATTTTAATTTTATCTCCCACTTTTATTTGTATTATTATTATTCTTTTAGTACTCGATGTGAATTTGGTATGTAGATGATGTATGTGTGTAAATGATGCTATGGTGCCGTGCTATTTATGTATGAGTTACATTATTAATGAATGGAGAATTAGATTTTTCTTTGAACTTATGTTTTACTGTGCTTATCTATATTCTAGAAAAAGAAAGTGGGAACTTTATTTTTACTTCAAGCTTTACTGATGTTGTAGGAAGTCCATACTATGTTGCTCTAGAGGTGCTGCGCAAGTACTATGGGCCTGAAGCAGATGTATAGAGTGATGACTTCTTCTGATTTATGTGTTTAGGATATATATTTGTTGTTTTCTTCTCTAATTTTCTTGAGAACCTCTTATTTTTTATTCGAAGTTGCTAAACTCTTAATTGCAAATCTTTCATTATTTTGTTTCCTGTCAAATTAAAGTTTACTATTTCATCTTTTTGGTTAAATTAATTGGCTTTCTATTGGTTGTTTCTCTACCATGCGTAAGTGATCTTTTATTAACATTTTATAGTAGAAAATTACCAATTATTGATTCAGTCTTGAATTTCAGAACTTGGTTTTTCTGTTATTTGCTGAAGTATAGGGCTCCCTTCAATCCAATTTACGTAGCTCATAAATGAAGTTTAAAAATTAATTTTTTTTAAAAAATTTAAGCATTCGGGAGGGTTCTCTCAAGAGAACTGTCCCGAAAGCTCCTTATTCCGGACGGTTCTTTTATAAGAACCGTCCGTATTGCTCTTTAGGCCGGTATTTTAGACAGAATTCCGGACGGTTCTCTTAAAAGAACCATCCGGAATGCTCCTTATTCAGGACGATTTAGAACCGTCCGCATTAGTTCTTGAGCAATCGCGTCGTGGCCTGTGCGGACGATTCAAAACCGTCCGGAAAAGCCCAAAACAACCATCCCCAAAAGCCTTTTTTGTACTAGTGTTACATATTTATATTACCCAACCTTTTGTGCCAAAGCCACAAACTTCCTCCTTAGAAATAAGACAAACATTGGTAGAGCCAGGGAATAAGTCAACCATACACACATTATTAATTATAGGATAAACGAGTATAGTAGAATCAGTCTTACAGTTAATAACCGAGTAGCCTGCTGAGTCAAACTTAACTTTTTTTCCTTTTTCACAAAGTTGAGCTATGCTAAGCAAGTTAAACTTCAATCCTTTTACCACAGATACGTCTTTGATTGAAGGATAAACACCTACACTACGCTTCTAACAATCTTGCCTTTTTGGTTAACTCCAAAGTTGATACTTCCATTTCTTTTGCACTCTAATGAGTTGAACTACTTCTCATCTCCTGTTATATGCCTCAAGTTAACACTATTCAAATATCACATTTTAGTACCGTTAGCATTCTTAGGCTCACCTGCAAAACAATCAAGTCTCTTTAGGTAATTATACCTTTGGGTTAGGTCTTCCCTTGTTCGCAGTGCTTAGAATACTCTAGTCATACTCATCATTATAACCATTTTCATGCCTCCATAACACAATAGCATGTCCTGCCTTCCCACACAAACCACATGCCATTTTTAGTTTAGGCTAGCTTGCTTTCTTTTTTGGAAAAGCTTTCTTTTCCTTTTTAGAGTTGCAAGTTTGGTTACTCGTAGTTGAGCTGTTTGCCAGTGGAGGAACCCTTTATTTCATCAAAGCTATTAGATCAGCAGTTAACTCATCTAACTGCTTAGTGAGCTTTCTATTATTTCCCTCATGATACTCAGCTTTTTCCCAAAGAAAGCGGATATAAAGAGATAAGGAAGTAACATTGTCTTCCAAATCTTCACACATCACTAGATCCTTGATATTCTTCATTGACCGATTAGTCAGTTTCATAACATCAAAGATGTTGGTTAATCTATACAGGTAATGAATATGCGAACTGTTATGATGGAATTTCAAAACATAAATTTCACCTAAAAGGAATACCTAAGCATGGATGATTGATATATTCTTGATTAAAACATTCATATACGCATTAGGTCTATATACACTTATGATAAGAGTCCTAGCATCTAAGTATGAAGCATTACCAATTGATGCATGCCTTGTCCTTACTACGGTAGAGTGATCCCTTAGACATGTTAGACAAAACTCCTTTTGCCCTAGCCTCTAAAGAAGGATAACCTTTATGAATGGTTCACATGAACCCCACTAATTAAAACTCCTTGAGAGGGAGAACTTGTCAGTTAACAAGTGGCTGCTAGACCACTTGTAGACCAACCCAAAAATAACTATGAAGGCTTTTTTCCCAAATAAGAATAAGCCTTTAAAAGGAATCTCGCAAATAAAAGAGAAAATCGGGGAGGATCTCAAAATAATTCACAACAAAGAGTCATGTTCAAAAAAGAAGGTTGAATTTAAGTATGTTGAAAGGAGGAGGAGCACCTATATATAGGGAGAAGGGGAGCGAAATTGCTCCTCTTCTAGCAATGTGGGATGGGGAATTCCTCATCCCTCAATCAGGTCAATTGTACGGAGCCCTAGGCTCCATAGTTCTCACCCGCATGTATAGCCTACTTTCGACATGCCTCACAAAGCAAGCTAATTGGTCTTGCCTTGTCCCACAAGCTTGGTTTGTAGCACACTTTGGTGGGCATACAGCCCACCAGCATGCACTAGTACATGTTGGCGGCCTAGGAGTACTTCCAATCCTCGTTTGGTAGCCTTGCAGCCCCTTTAGTGAACAACACGTGTTCGCGGAGCCCATTTGCAATGGGAAAATCCCAAATACACATATCACATATGTGTCCTTAGTCCATCTTTTAAATGGTTACCTGGTCCAATCATTTAATGGTCCATCCAAATAAACTTGACTACCCTTTTATTCTCGGTATATAACCAATTTTTAAGCTCTTTATTTGTGTGACCTCATATGATCTCAAAGTATAGAGCCGCTAGAGGTTAACCTAAACTTGGCTTCTAATCTAAGAACCTTTTAGGCTTAATATTGTAGACCAATATGGAACCTGTTGACTCTACTCGATCAAATAAGCTTTTTAGAAAATGGGTATGATCCCTCGATACTTTGGAACATCATGTGTTTGTGACTTGATCCAATTCTCGGGTTGTAACAAATGCAATACACTCCTTCCACCATGTTAAGTACTATTCAGTTTATTGAGTTTGGATAAAGTGTTAACTCATGTAATAGTCATAGTTATCCCGAAGTTAGACTTGTTCACAAAGAACACCACTCACCTTTATGTACTGAGATTGACCAGAGATGCATTCTATCAATCTTATACTTTGATCAGAGGTTTATGAGTGTGTTACTTCAATAAGAGGCATTAAGATACAACTTCCATTATATCATTATATCATGAGTGATGTATCCCATCTTGACTACTCAATTTACAAATGAATGATCATCACTATACTTGTAATCATATATATCATCTTGATAATAGGGTATGCATGAGTATGGCCTAAATTATAGTGACCTCTGCATAACGTAACCAATATCTCAAGATTAAGGATTCTCGTACTGATACTACAATAAGATGTGATACCAACACATGCATATAGCTATTTTTGAGTGATTATCTTATAATGGTTTCCAATGTATTACCCGTATACATTCATGTGTTAACTCAAGATACCACCTTTAAATCATGAGATTGACTGCTTGGATCTAATCCAAGGAGTAAGCTTACAAATCAAGTCTGTATGCTTCATTGATGTCTAGTCTTAATGAAACTATAACTAGGGATATTTAGGCTTTTCCATAATTATAAATCAATTCTCACTCCAGATAACTCCCATTATATCCTTGCACATTCACGCTATGAAATAGTCACAAACTTTGTTTTATTATATCAATGTATATATATATAATCTTAGCGAGATATATAAATAGAGAAGATAATCGATATTTAACAAAGGTGCCTTGTTATTGATAATAATAATCCAAAACTATTTATACATTAGTGACTAATAAAGATATATCGGACTAATTGTCTATAGGGTATACATCATGTCTAACATACTCCCACTTGAACTAGAGTCAATTGCCCATGTGCTTCATGCCATAACCGTTAACATGCTGGTTATACTTAAGTTGGTTCAATGGCTTTGTTAACTCATCCACTATGTTCTAATCTGTAGGGATGTATTCTCAGCTCATATCCTTTCTATTAACTATCTCTTGAATGAGATGATTTTTCTGAGTACATGTCCATTTCTGTGACTAGACCGTGGTTCCGTTGCTTGAATATTATCCCCATAGTTATAGCAATAGACCATTAGCCAAACACATTGCTTAGTTTCTTTAAAAGTATCTTTATACTCAGATTTAGAGGTTGAATCGAAAGTTGTATCTTATTTGAAACTTTTCCAAACAACTGCCCCTCCATTAAAGATAAACTCATAACTTGACTGGGACATATAATCATCCCTGTTAGAGCAATAACTTATTTCTATGAATCCCTTCAGAGAGAGATCACCTTCTCCATAAACTAAAAACATATCTTTAGTTCTTCGTAAGTACTTGAGGATAGTTTTAATGATCATCTAATGCTTCTTACCTAGATCAGATCAAAATCTACTCATGACATGATAAGTGTATAGTTATACTTATTATCTTGATATTTTCAATCATAAAATAATATGGTTTAAAGTCATTTTATACTTCATATAAAATATTTCACGTAGTATGTAGTTGTTTTTTTTATGCAAGTGCAAAAACTAGGTGAATCTTGTGAGTGAAATGATCAAAGATAAATTCTATGCAAAAAGAGTGAAAACGGTGCAAAAAGATGAGTTGAATACAAGGAATTAGCATAGAATCAAAGTTGTCAAAGATCGGCAAAGTTGCAAAGAAGAACCATGGAGAAAAGCACATGTCACGATTGTGATTCCTGTTCGCGATCATGACTTGTCATTCTTCAAAAACAGAAAGTTACCAACTTATGTTCATGATCACAACATGTATGTCAAGCTCATGACTTGTGACATTTTTGGATAACTCTTCTCAACTTCTAACCACCGGATAAGAACGATCAACCGCCATCAACTATCCAACGAAAGATACCTTTTACAAATAATGAACCCACAAAAAGGTGCCTATCCATTGATGAAAATGATGAATTCTAGCATCCAATCACATTGAAGATGATACAAACCTTCACCAATGGACACGACTCTTCATTTGGATAAATGTAACCCTTCGCACTCTATAACTAGGGTTAAATCTAACAATTTTCGAGGGAGGAATGGTAGCATAATGTATGGATGGTGATATACATGATGATAATGAGACATTAGAGAGTGAAAGTTATATAGATTTCGCCAAGTTCATAGTGTTAGAGAGAAAAATGTACAAGTGATTCTATTCTTGTTTTGATCACTAGATTTCTACACAAATTCGAGTGATTGTTGTACGAGTGTAATTGCAAAGCACTTATCAATAAAAGTTTTTGTTCTTCAACATTCATTTGTTCAATATTCACAAGGAATATCATCCTAACGGTGGTTATATATTCAAAGCAGATGCATGAATTGCGGAATTGATGACTCCCATTAAAAGAGTGGATACGGTTTGATTAACTTTAGCTTTTACGTGCATACCTTACAACTTTACTTTGTTTTCTACTTATACTTTCTAATTCAAAGTTTATTATATGTCTATGTGTCATAACGATTATTTCATCTTGCATAATTTATATTAATCAAGTTATATGCTTTCAAGTTAACTTTAAGAGTGATTTCAGGGTTAATAAGATTGTGTATAATCACTAGATCTATGATTATAACGCTATTTAGTGGGCCAACATTTTTGGAGTGGTAACTTGCTAAATATGGCTATGTGAGAGTGACCCGTACTAAGCATAGTATTATTGTTATCCAGGTTCTTATAAGTGTCATAATTCGTTTACCCTAGATTTAGGAAAGTCATTTCATGTGTTGCTCTGCGGTGAATTATAGGATATTTGGGCATCCAGAACCGAGTTTGTTTAAGTTATCTAAAGTCTAAAGCAACTTTGATTCATTCATATACTATACTATACTTGTTCTTAGGGAATATCTATATATTTTGCAACTTCTCTAATCTGTTCATTCATCTATCTATTCATTAGTTTACCATTCAAAACCTTCAAATCATTATATTTTCTTTCATCCCATAACACTATTTGATATTTAGAACCGAATTCCTTCCCTGTGGGATCAATATGTTTTAAAACTACATCGCAACTATATACTTCCAGTTATCATCATTTTTCAATTTGATAAGCGGTACTGACAACACATGTTCATATTTAATACTTTTATATTATTAGTAGAAATGTGGCGAACAAGTTTTTGGCGTCGTTGCCGGAAAGGCAAGTGCGTTCTAGAGATCAAACGGGCAATCATATTTATGTGTCAATTAGATTTATTTATTTTTATTTTCATTGTTTTTTCATTTCTAGTTAATCTCTCACAATGAAGACATTGTGTTCTCAAGTGTGGGGGGCATTTGTATAAATATCCAAAAATCCAAAAAAATCAAATAAATTAAAAAATTGAGGAATGAAAAATTTTCTTGATTTACTTTATCCATTCCTATACTATACTAACATATGTTCCAAGGTTATTATGAGTGTTAGGTATTACAAGTTTGATGTTAGAGCATATTTCGAACAAGTTGTTTCGTGTATGAGAGCACTTTGAGAGTGTGAGCGCTTTTGGCACAACATTTAGCATTTGGAAAGGATGAGTGGAGAGTAACATTCAAAGCAACATTCCAAATAAGTTTCGATATAATTTCAATGCAACATGAATTAGTATAAATTATATAGTTTTAGTTTATTAATGCTACCGATAAGTTTTGAGCAGTGTAATATCTAATAGTGTTCTTACCATGATTTTTATATGCTATTCTCGAATACATCCTATAAGTATTGAGTTTGTTTAAAAGGTTGGGAAACTATAACCATAATACTTTGAAAGTGATCAATAAAAGATGAGAGTATTGAGAGAAAAAATCAAAAGAAAGAGAGGATAACCAATGAGTTATGCAAAAGGTGAGGAATGGTACGGAGCAGAAACTGCAACCATTCAATGAGTGAAAAAATAAAAGTAGCATAGCATGAAAAATGGGTGCAAAGTGAAAATCTGTACTTCAAAAACATATACTTAAAAGAAAAAAAAAGAGAGAAAATGGTATGGAGCATAAAATGCAACCACTATAAAAAAGGGGAGAGTGGTATGGAGCATAAAATGCAACCACTAATATGTTTAATATCTTAGGCTACCTAAAAATACCTAGAGATCAATCTTTTCAAAGTGTGCTCCCTTTGTCCATTATACTTTATACTATACATGAGAGAAGAAAATATTCGAGCGAGCATATAAGGCTTATATGAAGACGCAATTCGGTTGGACCTCCATTAAGAGCAAAGGTATGCAACTGAACTATATAAATTGCACATTACTAATTTGTGGGAAATTTTGGACTTTTACTTGAACTTTATGCAATGTGGGAATGTGGTACTCACTACGATAGTCTTTCACCAAATGAGGTACGAACTTGAATTACTATTTTATACACTTCTATTCTGTTTACCTCGAGAACAAGGCAAAAGTTAAGTGTGGAGGTGTGATAAGTGTATAGTTACACTTATTATCTTGATATTTTCAATCATAGAACTATATGGTTTAAAGTCATTTTATACTTCATATAAAAGATATCACGTTGTATGTAGTTATTTTTTATGCAGGTGCAAAAACTAGGTGAATCTTGGGAGTGGAATGATCAAAGTTGAAATTCTATGCAAAAAGAGTGAAAAAGGTGCAAAAAGATGCGTGGAATGCAAGGAACTGGCTTAGGATCGAAGTTGTCAAAGATCAGCAAAGTTGCAAAGAAGAACCATGGAGAAAAGCACATGTCACGATCGTGATTCCTGTTCACGATTAGATAAATCACGCCCACGACTATCTATCATGATTGCGACTTTTCATTCTTCACAAACAAAAATTTACCAACTTATATTCACAAACGCGAAATGTATGTCATGCTCGTGACTTATGACGGTGTTGGATAACTCTTCTCAACTTCCAACTGCCGGATAAGAATGATCAACGGCCATCAACTATCAAACGAAAAGACATGTTCTGCGGATAATGAAGCAATGAAAAAGTGCCTATCCATTGATGATAATGATGAATTCCTACAACTAATCACATTGAAGATGATGCAACCATTCACCAATGGACACAACTCTTCGTTTAGATAAACGAAACCCTTCGCACTCTATAAATAGGGTTAAATCCAACCATTTTCGAGGGAGGAATGGTAGCATAGTGTGTGGATGGTGATGTATATGATGATAATGAGACATTAGAGAGTGATAGTTATATAGATTTTTCCAAGTCATAGTGTTAGAGTGAAATATGCATAAGTGATTCGATTCTTTTTCTTATCACTAGATTTCTCCAAAAATTCGAGCAATTGTTGTATGAGTGTAATTGCAAAGCACTTATCAATAAAAGTTTCTATTCTTCAACATTCATTTGTTCAATATTCACAACTATTAACATCTTAATGGAGGTTCTATACGAGTCGAGACCGAATTCAAAGTAGACGTAGGAAATGCGGGAATTGACGACTCTCATTAAAAGAGTGGATAAGGTTTGATCAAATTTAGCTTTCACTTGCATATCTTACAACTTTACTTTGTTTTCTACTTATATTTTCTAATTCAAAGTTTATGATATGTTTATGTGTCATAAAGAGTATTTCGTCTTGCGTAATTTATATTAATCAAGTTATATGCTTTCAAGTTAACTTTAAGAGTGATTTCAGGGTTAATAAGATTCTATATAATCATTGGATCTGTGATTATAACGATGCTTAGTGAGCCAACAATTTTGGAGTGGTAACTTGCTAAATATGGCTATGTGAGATCGACCAGTACTAAGCATAGTATTATTGTTATCCAAGTTCTTATAAGTGTCATAATTTGTTTACCCTAGATTTAGGAAAGTCATTTCATATGTTGCTCTGCAGTGAATTATAGGATATTTGGGCGTCTAGAACCGAGTTTGTTGAAGTTATCTAGAGTTTAAAACAACTTTGATTATTTTGCATATTTTACTCTACTATACTTGTTCTTAGGGAATATCTATATACTTTGCCTCTTCTCTAATCTGTTCATGCATTTCTCTATTCATCAATTTACCATTCAAAACCTTCAAATCATTATATTTTCTTTCATCTCGTAACTCTATTTGATATTTAGAACCAAATTCCTTCCCTGTGGGATCGATATCTTTTAAAACTACGTCGCAACTATTACTTGCAGCTATCATCATTTTTCTATTTGATAAGCGGTACTGACAACACCTGTTCATATTTAGAACTTTTATATTATCATTAGAAAGGTGGCAAAAATGAAACTCAAAGCATGTGAGATGTCTTGCCTAGTGCATACCATAGCATATATAGTTGATCCTATTTTCAAAGCATAGGGGATTCCATTGATGCACAGTCTCTCCTTTTGTGTTCTCAGACACTCATATTTAGAAAGGTTATTCTCTTGAGGCATAGGAAGATGCCTCTTCTTGACTTCTCAAGGATAAATTTATCCAAAACCTTGTCCATGTATGTATTTTGAGAAAGACCTAACAGCCTTCTAGATCTATCACAATAGATCTTTATACCATGTATAAAAACTGCTTCTCCAAGGTCTTTCATAGAGAACATCTTTTGAAAACCATGACTTAATTTTTTGATGAAGAGAAACATCATTTCCTATAAATAGTGTGTCATTGACGTAATATATGAGAAAAATGACCGCACTCCCATTAACCTTCTTATATATAAAGGGCTCATTAGTGTTTGGCATAAAACCAATTTCTTAGATTGTCTAGTCAAACCTAATATTCCAAATTTGTTGATGCTTGCTAAAGTCCATAAAAGGATCTTTTCAATGTACACACCTTAGAGCCATCCTTAGATGCAAAACCTTTGGGTTGTATAATATATATATCCCTGTCAAGTTTCCCATTAAGGAACGTGGTTTTCACATCTATGTGTCAAATCTCATATTCATAATGAGCAACCATGATGAGGAGTATTCTAATAGACTTTAGGATGGCCACTAGTGAAAAGGTTTCATCATACCTAATATCTTCTTTCTGACTATAACCTTTTTCAACTAGCCTTGCATTATAGGTTATTACATTACCATCCATGTTAGTTTTCTTTCTGAAAACCCACTAGCATCCTATGGGCTTATTCTCACTTGGAGCATCAACCAAGTTCTGACTTGTTTTTAGTACATGGACTCCATCTTTGAGTTCATGGATATAAGCCATTTTTTAGACTTTGAGCCTTCCATTGCTTCCTTGTAAGTTTTAGGCTCGACATGTTCCATGAGAAATATGTGCATATCATTAGTGTTGAAGTAACCATATCTTTCAAGAATGATTGGAGCCCTACCTGACTAATGCAATGTCGATGTTATAATAGGTTTTTCCATGCTCACACTTTCTTGTGTAGTAGGTGTAGGATTAATCATTTGATTTTTTATTTGATCTTCAAGAGCATCCAACTAAAGATTGCTCCCACCAGCTTTCGCAAGTATGTGTTCCTTCTTGAGGAACTAAGCATTCCTAGAAACAAGTACCTTTTGTTCTTTAAGATCATAAAAGGTCTAACCCATAGTCTCCATAGGGTAACCTACATATAGAACCTTATCAAACTTAGCACCCGGCTTATCTGAATTAGTCCTTTTAAGATAAGAAAGACATCCCCAAACTCTCAAGTGAGAAAAAGTTGGTTTCTTACAACACCACATTCCATATGGCATTTGATTAATTGATTTCAAGGGCACTCTTTTAAAATAAAAATTGCGCTATCAAGTGCATAATCCTAAAAGGATTTGCTTAGTTTTACTTAACTCATCATGAACCAAACCATAACAAGTAGGGTTTTATTTCTCCTTTCTAACACTCCATTATGTTGGGTTGTATAAGGAGGTGTCCATTGGGATAAAATACCATTATCCCTTAGATAATCTGAAAACTCTTAGCTCAAGTATTCACTTCCTCGATCAGATCAAGGGTTTTGATATTTTTTCAAAGTTGTTTCTCTACTTCAATTCTGAATCCCTTGAATTTCTCAAAACTTTCAAACTTGTGTGTTATAAGGTACAGATAACCATATCGTGAGTAATCATCGATAAAGGTTATGAAGTAGATGAAACCTTCAAGAATCTTAACACTCATTTGACCACATACATTGTGGTGTAATATTTCCAAAGTAGTTGTTGCACGCTAACCCTTTCCTTTTAAAGGGTTTTTGTTATCTTCCCTTTTAAACAAGGTTTGCATACCCCATGGGATTCCCATTTTATTGGACCCAAATTTGTGTAACTTAGTTAAGCGAGTCTCATATATATGGCCTAGACGACAATGCAACAAGTATGAAGATTACTCATTATCTAATTTATATTTCTTAGCAATATTCATATTTAGAATAAGGTAAGCTTTGCCACCACTACTTGTTAATCATAATGACATGCAAACGAACATGGAAAATTTTCAAAACTTAAATTAACCTAAAATGAACTCCTAAGCATGGCATAATTGATATAATCTTAATTAAAAAGTTCTCGATATGCATTACGTCTATAAACACTTATTAAAAAAGACCTAGCATCTAAGTATATAGAATTACCAATTGATGCTTGCCTACCCCTTGCTATAGTATAGTGATCCCTTAAACCAATTGGATAGAATTCCTTTAGTACTAGCCTCCAAAGCCGGATAGCATATACGAATATTCCACACACGAACCCCACCGACCAAAACATCTTGGAGTGGGAGAACTTGTCAATTAACAAGGGGCTGATAGACCACTCGTAGACTAACCTAAAAATAACTATGAAGAATCTTTTCCAAAATAGGAAAAAGCCTTTAAAAAGTATCTCAAAAATAAATGAGAAAAGTCTGGGAGGATTTCGAAATAATTCTCAATATAGGAGTCAAGTTCTAGAAGAGAAGGCTAAACTGAAGTTCATTAAAAGGAGGAGGAGAGCTCCTATATATAGGGAGAAGGTGAGCAAAATTGCTCCCCTTTTAGCAATGTTGGATGGGGAATTCCCCATCCCACAAACGGGCCAAACACGCGGATCCCTAAGCTTTGTAGGTCTGCTTCGCGTGTAAAACCGCTTTAGCAGGCTATGTGTGCTTATTAATCAAGATAGTAATTGAACATGCAAAGTCACAAGGAGGAATTTCAAAACTTAAAAATTAACCCTAAAGGATCTCCTAAGCAAGTCATGATTGATATAATCTAAGTTGACACGTTCTATAGATGTTATCAGGTTTATAAAACTTATTAAATGAAACCTAGTGTTGGTCCTTAGACAACTTATAGACAAATGTAGAGGAAGGGTGAATGTGTTTCTTGGTTACTTTTTAGATTTACAAAAATTATTTAACCAAGTTAAGTTTTTAGATGCATGCTAAGTGATGTTGTGCTGAGCGGTCTAAAAAACTTATAAACTACTAAACTTCACTAGACAGTTTATCTTCGATCACTTGCTGAGTACTCTACTCAGCACATATTAGTTTTTAGAGCGAAATGGTTAGTACAGAAAGAATGATGAATGAGTTTGAGCGTTATAAAGGATAGAGCAAAAGTTTAGAACTTCAACACCTGGTTTTATTTTAGTTCGACCCCGAGCCTAACTCTAGTCCCCGGATTCCTTCTCCAAGATTAAATCCACTAGTATTCATTCCTTTCTTAGGCAAAGCAGCCTTTACAATACACACACTTTATAGAAAGTACCTTTCTTTCTAACTACAACTCAACACAATTTGGGTACCCTTCCCAAACTAACGCTCAAATTTGAATAAGAAGTTTGCGAACTAAATTCAACTTATAAACTATTGAATCCTTATAATGTTAAATCTAAGAGTGATTCTCTCTATTGCAAACAGATTGATAGTGTATGTTTACTAATTACTTGAATTTGGAATTTCTTGAAGTTGGGAGTATTTGCGCAGAGCTTCAGCTCTTGAAGGAATTCGAGGTGATTCACCAATTTTGAACATTTGCTTCAGTATTCTATTTATACTTGAAGCTTTGTGAAGTAGCCATTGCAAACTTTTCATCCTTGCAGTTCTTCAATTTCTCTTCCCATCATATCTTTCAAACATTCCCTTTGGAGATAGATTCAAGGATGTTTAGAGATAGAAATTTGAATGTTGAGGTGTTATAAAATTCTTTTGACAAAATATCATTTGTCTTCAAGCAAATCAATCTGGTACAGAGGCATACGAAATGCAATGTGGAATCTTGAGATTGGTTGACATTGCTGATGCTTGTAGAGGCACGCAAAGACATTGAAAAACGGTGCATGACATAGAATTCCTTTTACCTTGGACTTTAGTGAGGAATCTCCAACATTCTTTACTGACACCTTTTATCTTGTGAGGACCACTGGAAATCTTCCTTAATTTCAACTCTTTTTAACCTAAAAACATCGAAAGAATATTTCGTTTCTCACAGAAAACGTGAACATCACAAGCGTCATTTATTTCTGTAAGTGTCAAACTCAGCACAACTGAGTTGATAACTTTCTAAACTATGTAGTACTCAGTATAGACTTAGCTTTTCCTACTCTAAGCCGTAACGTAATTAATTACTCAGCAAACTAAGTTGTTTTTCCTTAAACAAACCCAAGTCAACTTCATTAATTAAGAGTATACTTAGTACTCAATTAAATTCACTGTCGTGAATAGTTTGTTATTTCCAAAATGTTTAAGTACTATGAAGTACTATTAACTTGGGTTCTACAATCTCCCCCATTTTGGACAGATAGCAAATTAGGTAATAGAAGGGATTAATTGAATAAGATAGTTTAGAGATATCAGGATTACCTGGAAAGTGATATATGCTGAGTGACTTCCCTTAGTTAGCTTGAACTCCTCAATACTGAGTGAGCCTTCTTCAAGCAGCTCAGCTCCCCCATACTTAGAGGATTATTCTTCATTTTCGGACATACAAGGTTTAAAGTTAAGAAGATCTTAACTTGAGCTAGAAACTTGTAATTTCATCAATCAAAATACTTAGTCAGTACATAATTTATATCCTGAACTAAGATTACAATTCTAGGATCTATCACAAGTCCATAATCTATTACTACTAGGTACAAGGCTTTATTTTTTATGCTTGGAAGAGGAAGAAGAGAGGATCCAATATGATTTTGCATTAGAGGTGCTACTAAGGAGGTTGATGATGTGGAGTAGAAGGAGGAGGATATTGAGGTCACTTGGGAAGAGATCCCTTATTGATATTTATCATTTTGAGAGCGTCTTTAGCTACCTTCTCTCCCTTTGATATCTGACCCTTCATGATTTGTTCCAGGTAGGTATTAAAGGAATTAAGGGCAGCTTGGAAGTCCTCTTGCTGGCCAATTATCTACGGGGATATCTCCTGCTCCAACTGGTACTTGCTTTTTTAAGTTAAAAACTCTTGATCATTAAGCTCGTTGAGAAGGAGATGATGACATCTAGTGTGGTTCGCTATTTGATCAAATCCTTGACACGTGAACTTTTGAATGTATTGAAGGAGATCTCTAAAATCTACTACAGAGAGTGTAATCTTCAGTTAGGCTTCCATGTAAAGAATCTTGGGTCCAATAGATGATATACAACGAGCTGTGTAATCAATATCCTTAGCATCCAATTCACCAATCTTGACCAGATTCCCAACATTCTTCTACAGGTCTTCCACCTTAGATTTGATGACATTCAGCTTGGCATGAATAGTCATACCAGTCTACAGGTCTTCCACCTTAGATTTGATGACATTCTTGAGTCAGTAGCAAATTGCTGACTACTCCATCCAACTCAGCATCAATTTTGAGCGCTGAGAATTTCTTCCTTGACAGCTCTCTAACATGAGCTAAGATGGATGCATTAGCCATGTCTTCTAGGAATGGCTCTCTACTTTGTTCAATTACTTTAAGGGTTATAAAATTTCCCTCAGTACTCTAACCACTTGCATTTCCATGCTAAGCAGAGTTCTCAACATTAGAAACTTCCCTAACCAAAGGGGTTAGAGGGGTAAATGATGGGTTTGAAGAAGGGGTAGGTTTAAAGTTTGTACATTTGAAGAAGTAGGGGGAATGGTTTTCGTCTTTTTTGAAGGAATGGAAGGTATGATAGCTGTAAGGGCATGTTTTTGTGTTTAGGGTGGAGAAGAAGTAGAGGTTTGAGTATTATTTATTGGAGAAGGGTTGGGAGAAAAAGAATCATGACTTTTGGTAGGAGAAGAAGGAATATTTATTGGGGAATTTTGGTTATTAACAGGAGAAGATGGTATAATGATAAGGGAATTTCAAGTATTTGAATGGGGAGGAGAATTTAGATAGGAAGGTATTTCAATTTCTACAGGAGTAGGAACTGGGGTATTTACAGAAGAGTTAGATTGAGGATTTATAGAAGAAATGGGGGTAGTATTTAGATGTACCTTTGGGTTAGCTGTTTGACCCAAGGATGGGTCAGCTTGATGTATCTTAAATTGAGTAGAGGTTTCCTCAAATTGAGTAAAATTGGGTATGGGTATTTGGGGTTATGAAGATCAAATCTTCCTGAATAAGGATAAGGGTTGCTCTAATATCCTCATCACTACTCACCACTTGCACGTTTCTTTGTAAAGGCTGGTTTGTGGTAGAATGCTTTCACTTAGTGCCCTTAGCATTGGTAATTGCTTCGTTTAATTCAGCGGCAGCTCCAAGACTCATAGTGTCCTCATCCTTTGATTTCTTAGCCTCACCCTGCTCCTTTGATTCTTTAGATAAGACCAATTTGTGCTTTCTTTATTGCAGGGTTTCCTAAGTCTTATTTTTATCTTCTTTCTCCTCAGCCTACTCCTCAGCTTGGAGTTTTGCCTCAACCTCTCTCTGACTTCTAATCTTGACCTTCATTTGCCTCCTCTAACATTAGGTTTAGCAGGGACTTCATTAGATGATGGATTAGCTAGGCTCTTCTTAAGGGCCTTAGAACAGGCAGCCTTTGGTTTTGGAGAAGAAGAGGTAGCGGTGACTTACTCTAGAATCCTGGAGATGGCAAATGGTCACTTGAGTCCTCACTTCCATCAAAGTCCACCATGAATCTATCTTCTTCTTCCATTGAGATGTCCACAAGTACTACTATGTGTAAGCACTCAAGCTTGTGCTTTTGTTGGGCTTTATTATACCTAGCTTGCACTTGATCATGACTCAGCTTGGTGAAGTGAATGAGATCAAGCTTTTTCTTCACTGACAGCATTGTGTCACTGGACTCCCCTGTGATATGTCCACCTTCACTGCCCTCATAAATTCGGTGATGAGGTAACCATAGTGGTAGATAGTAGTCAGCTTTGTCAAGTGGTAAAGGATAACCATAGGCTAATTTATTTTGTTACCCTCTAACATATGGTAGACCACACATCTATCGAAATAGGTGCACTTGGACACAGATCCAGTCTTTGGTAGCAGCAGCTTAACCACCAGCTCATGGCAAGCTCTTGCAATCTAACTCATCCCGCTCACTATTATCTCCCCAAACACATAATTAGAGGGGAGCTCCCAATCATCAAGGATTGCCACTAGGTCCTCGTCACAGTTTTGCGGAGCTGAGTGCCTTTGTGAGGCAGGTTCAAAATGCTCCTAATAAGTTTAGAGCAAATTGGGGTAGATTTATCTCCAAAATCCATTAGCAAGATGTCGTTGAGACCTTGAATGGTGTAGAGGTGGGAGTAAAATGCCCTAATAAGTCTGACAATCACAGGTCCTTCCATTCGTAGAAAGAAACTTAAGCTTTGCTTCTTAATGACCTTGTGCATGATCCAATTTCTGAGAAGGATCTCATAATCGACTTCATAGATAGGGCCAAACTGCAAATTGTCAGCCTAATCCACCTTTGTGAAAAGGGATCCAGCTTCCAAAGTTAACTTCTCCCTTTTTCCTTCGGTATTGATAATGAGTTTCTTCATAGTGATGGTGTTGAGTCTCAAATTTATCCTGGTGATCACCATTTGTAAAGGAATTTTTGAAAGAAAGGAATTAGGATTCTTTAGATCCGAGTTGATTCAAATTCGCAAAAGCAAGTAACCTCTCTCTTCATCTCTTAAAACTTTTATAGACCTCTTGAGATGATGATGATAAGTTGTGCGATCTCAGCTCAAGATGATAATTAACGCTGAGTTTAACTTTTGAATAACTGCCTTAGTAAAATGGTGAGTTTCACTTTAGACGATTCCTCTTCAAAAATAATTTTTTTTGAAAACATAGAATTTGATTTTAACTGCGAAACAGTTGCTCACGCTGTTACTTTAAATTTTAGATGATGTCAAACATGTATCATCTCCTTGATAAAATAAGGCTTGATCTTCAACACATAGATAAATTTCTAATTTCTTCTTTCTTCTTCTTCATTTCAACGGGTTTGCCATACCAATGAGCTACCTCAGGATATTGAATTGTTCCTTTGGCAATGGTTTGGTGAATATGTCAGCACGCTGTTCCTCTTAAGGAACATACTCCTGCTTCACATCTCTCCTTAGCACATGATCTCTAATGAAGTGATGTCTGATGTTGACATGTTTCATCCTACCATGCTGAACTGGATTCTTGGATATGTTAATTGTTCTCTTGTTATCACACATAACTTCGAGACAATTTCACTTCATACCATAGTCTTCCAGTTGCTGCTTAATCTATAGCAGTTGTGCTATGCAACTTCCTGCGGCCATTTACTCAGCTTCAGTTATACTCAATGCAATAGAAGTTTACTTCTTGCTGTACCAAGAGACCAAGCATTCTCCAAGGAAATGGCATCCTCCTATGGTGCTTTTTCTATCCAGCTTGTTTCTTCCATAATCAGCATCTGTGAATCCTCTTGGAGTGAAATCGAAGCTGTTGGGATACCACAAACCAACTTCAATAGAACCTTGAAAGTACCTGAGAATTCTCTTAACAGTTGGTAAATGAAATTCTCTAGGATCAGCTTGATAATGAGCACAGTAGCACATAGCATATTGTATGTCTAGCCTACTAGCTGTAAGATAAAGAAGAGAGAAAATTATTCCTTTGTAGAACTTGTAGTCTACAGGTTTTCCAGCTTCATCTTTACTTAAGATTGTATTAGTAACCATGGGAGTGGACATTGGATTAGAATGCTCCATGTAAAACTTGTTCAGGAATTCTTTAGCATACTTTGCTTTACTAATAAAGATTCCTTCTACAGTTTGCTTAATTTGATGCCCAATGAAAAAGTTGAGCTCTCCCATCATAGACATTTCAAACTTTCTTTTTATCTGTTTGTTGAATTCCTTGCACAACTTCTCATTAGTTGCTTCCAATGTGATATCATCAACATATATTTGGACCAACCACACATCTTCTTTTCTTTGCCTGATAAATAGAGTTGTATCTGCCATCCCTCTTTCATAGCCTTTGCTGATTAAGAAATTAGTCAGCCTCTCATAACAAGCTCTTGGAGCCTATTTCAATCCATAAAGAGCTTTCTTCAATTTGAAGACATGCTCTAGATTCTTTGGATCTTCAAAGCTAGAAGGTTGGAAAACATACACTTCTTCTTGAATGAATCCATTCATGAATGTGCTCTTGACATCCATTTGAAATAATTTAAAGTTTATATGAGGTACGAAAGCAAATAGGATTCGAATTGCTTCAAGCCGAGCTATAGGAGCATAAGCCTCATCATAATCGATGCCTTCTTGCTGATTGTTGCCTTGTGCAACAAGCCTAGCTTTGTTCCTGATAATAAAGCCATCTTCATCTACCTTGTTCTTGAAAACCCATTTGGTTCCAATGATAGATTTCCCTTTAGGCTTAGGAACTAGATCCTAAACATCACTACGCTTGAACCTATCTAGCTCTTCTTATAATGTGATCATCCAAGAATCGTCTCCTTCAACATCTTCAAACTTCTTTGGTTTAATTAATGAAATGAAGGCTAGATGAATCATCATCCTGCTGAGCTAACCTCACATCATCACTAGATTACGAACATCATCAACAATGTTGTCTAGCGGATGGTTGTGATGAAATCTAATCACCCTCGGTAGACTCAAATCAACTGCTCAAGGATCGACAATGGGTTGTTGAGTTGGAGGTTGATCTTTATCATCATTGAAATTGATAAAAAGATCATCATCGCCTTTGACTTCCTCAGCTTCAAGTTTTTATGTTGGCTTGGGTAGCATAAAGAGTGGCATGCCGAGTGGATTTGCTTGTCGACTTACTCCTTCATCTTTATCAGATGGACATCTATCTGCCTTATTAGTTTCATCGAAATCCACATGCATAGACTCCTCTAATAGGCCAGTTCTTTTGACATATATATTATATGCCTTGTTATTAGTTGAGTATCCCGGAAAGATACCTTAATTAGACTTAGGATCAAACTTACCTAGTTACTCCTTGGTCTTAAGAATAAAGCACCTATAACCAACTAAATTAAGCTGAACAACCTTAGGCTTGCACCCTCGCCAAAGTTCATAGGGTGTTTTCGCTAGAATTGGGCGAATTAAAACCCGATTCATGATATAATAGGCTGTGTTAACAGCTTCTCCCCAAAAGTACTTTAGTAGATTGTTATCACTCATCATGGATTGAGCAACTTCAACTATGATTCTATTCTTCCTTTCTACAACTCCATTTTGTTGAGGCGTATAGGGAGAAGAGAAGTTGTGGTCAATGCCGCTGAATAGAATTCTTCGAAATAGAAATTCTCAAATTCACTTCCATGATCACTTCGAATTCTATTGATTTTATTTCCTATTTCATTCATTATCCAATTACTAAACTTGATAAAAGATTCATATGTCTCATCTTTGCTACTCAGCAAGACTACCTAAGTGAATCTTGTGAAGTCATCCACAACCACCAATGAGAATCTCTTACCAACCATGCTCATAGGCTGACTAGGCCGAAAAGATCTAGGTGGAGGAGCTCCAATGGTTTCTTAGTTACTACATGATTAACCTAAATGATTTCTTAACTTGCTTAACTTGCTGGCAAGCTAAGCATAGTGTATCCTTTTCAAAGCAGATGCTGGGTAAACCCACAACTAATTGTTTTTTGGTCTGTTTGGAAAAAATGTTCATATTTATATGACCCAACCTTCTATGCTAAAGCCATGAATTATCCTCCTTAGAAACAAAACACGCATTATTGATTCTAGGAGCAAAGAGAATAGAAGAATCAGTCTTACAGTCAATAACTAAGCAATCTGCTGAGTCGAATGTAACCTTCTTGCCTTTATCGCAAAGCTTGGCTACACTGAGCAAGTTGAACTTGAGTCCTTTGACCAGTGACACCTCTTTTATTGAGGGAGAGACACCAACAGTGCCAGAGCCTACAATCTTGCCTTTTTTGTTATCTCTAAAAATGATAATTCCATTTCTTTTGCACTCCAATGAGATGAACTGACTTTCATCTCCTATCATTCGCCTTGAGCATCCGCTATCCACATACCACATTCTCAGGTCATAAGCGGATCTAAAGCTCACCTATAAAATAGTTATGTTTTCTTAAGTACCCATGCTTTCGAGCAGGGTCCTCCTTTATTAGTAGTACTTAGGTTATTCTAATCATACTCATTGTAATAACCATTTTTATGCCTACATAGAACTGCAGCATGTCCATCTTATCCACAAAAATCACACATCATTTTTGTCTTGGCCTGGCTCGCTTTCTTGTTTTTAGAGGAATTCTTACTCTTAGAAATTCATAGTTTAATTGTTGGCTGGATGAGGAACCCATTCATTCTCTAAAGCTATGATTTCAGCAGTCAACTCATCTAATTTCTTAGCGAGCTTGCTTACATGGCAATCCTGATACTCATTTTTTTCTTGAAGAAAGCGGATATCAAGAGATAAGGAAGAGATAGTGTCTTCTTAATCTTCACTTCTCCTCACTAGCACTTTGATGTTTTTGATCGACTTGTTAGTGAAATGGAATTTCAAGATGTACCTCAGTTTGAGGAGCCTTTCCTTTATTGCGCTCAACTTGAGAGTTAACAGCGGTTTGATCTCTACCTTAGGTAGATGTTGAGCCTTTGCCCCTCTTATTCTCGATGGCCATAAGAAAGAGGTTGGTGGTTTCAAATTCTTCCTCATCAGATGATGAGTATTCTTCTAAATTACTCCAGGTGGCAGTAAGTGCCTCATTCTTCTTGAAGAACCCTTTCATGAATCTGTCCTTCTTGGTCTTTGGATAACTTGATTGGATATGACCTTTTTCTCCACAGCCAAAGTATTTGATATTTTTTATGTGCTCCTTCTTGAGTCCTTCCTCAAATCCACGCCGATGCTGAGTTGACTTAATTTTAGCGGGAAACTTCTTCTTCTTGAATTCATATCCTTCTTCATAAAGCGCTTAAAATGCATAGTCAGAAGTGCCATTTGCTCACCAGAATCGTAGCTTGAGGATTTGTCAGAAGCATAAGCTTTTCCCTCTCTTTCCTTCTCACGACTCCTTTTGTAGTCATCAAAATATTTCCTCAGAGACATCTCATGAGTCAGCAACGTGCCTATCAGCTCATCATAGTTGTGGGTCTTAAGATCATAAGCCTCCTCAACTATGCTCTTCTTGGAATCCCACTCTAAGATAAGAGTGCGTAGAATCTTCTTCACAAGCTCATCTCTTTATTCATTAATGATGTTAATGAACCTGGTATTCATGCTTTGAATACCCTCGCTAGGGCCCATTAAGAACATTTCATACTCACTTAACATGAGATTGATCTTTAACTCCTTGACCTTATCTATCCCCTTGTAGGTAATCTCCAGCTTCCTCAAGATTTCCTATGTTTTCTTACAACCTGAGACCTTAGTGAATTCAGTAAGAACTAGCGTACAATGTAAGTAATTAATCACTACGACATTCTTTTTGAGAAGCCTGAGATAAGCATCATCGTAGTCCTCTAGATCTACTTGAACACGAACCCCGTTCCTCATTATAGTAGGAACTTTGGGGCCAATCTCAATTGCGAGGGATGCCTGCATGTTTTGAGGTTGAATAAAATTTTTCATGCGGTTTTTCTAAAACATTTAGTGATTACCATCAAACAATGGAGGTATAGTAATAGACATTCCCTCCTTAAGGAGTACTATTTATCCTGAACCAGAGTTGTAGTTGTTGTATGCCATTTATGTATCTTTACTCAAAGATAATTTGTTAATAAGTTGAGCACTGGCTCAAGTACCACTTGTTGGTCCTTAAAAAGCTTATAAACCATAAAGAGGGGGGTGAATTCGTTTCTTGGTTACTTTTTAGATTTATAAAATTATTTAACGAAGTTAACTTTTTAGATGCGTGTTGAGTGATACTATGCTGAGCGGGTCTTAAAATCTTATAATTACTTAGCCTTCGCTGGACAGTTTATCTTCAATCTCTTGTTGAGTACTCTACTAAGCATGGATTGGTTTTTCAAGCAAAACAATAAGTATAGAAAGAATGATGAATGAGTTTGAGCGCAATAAAAGCTAGAGCAAAAGTTTAGAACTTCAACACCTTGTTTTATCCTGGTTCAACCCCGAGCCTACCTTCAGTCCTTGGATTCCTTCTTCAAGCTTAAATCAACTAGTGTTTGTTCTATACTTAGGCGGAGTAGCCTTTACAGCGGTTAGAAACTTTTTACAAAAAGTACCTTTCTATCTAACTATCAATCAATTCAGTTTGGGTACCCTTCCCAAACTAACACTCAAATTTGAATATAAATTTTGCGAACTAAATTCAACTTATAAATTGTTGAATCCATACAATTCCTAAATCTAAGGGTGATTCTCTCTATTATAAATAGATTGATAGTGGATGATTGCTGATTGCTTGAATTTGGAATTTCTTGAAGTAGAGAGTATTTGCGAAGAGTTTCAACTCTTAAAGAAATTCGAGGTGATTCACCAAGTTTGAATGTTTCCCTCATTCTTCTATTTATACTTGAAGCTTTGCAAAGTAGCCATTGCAAACATTTCATTCTTGCATTTCTTCACTTTCTCTTCTCTTCATATGTTTCGAATCTTCCCATTGGAGAAAGATTCCAGGATGTGTAGAGATAGAAATTTGAAAGTTGAGGCGTGATAAAATTCCATGGATAAAATATTGTTTATCTTTAAGCAAATCAATCTTGTAGAGAGGTGCACAAAATGCAACGTGGAATCTTGAGATTGGTTGACATTGCTGATGCTTGTAAAGGCGTGGGAAGACATTGAGAAATGGTTCATGATAGAGAATTCCTTTTGCCTTGGGACTTTAGTGAGGAATCTCTAACATTCCTTACTGATATCTTTTTTCTTGTGAGGACCACTAGAAATCTTCCTTAATTGCAACACTTTTTAACCTGAAAAGCATCGAAAGTATATTCTGTTAGATATGATGTATGCCCTAGAGGCAATTAGAGCGATATATTTGTATTAGCTATACTATACAAACAGTTTCAAATTATTAATAATAATTAAAGTCATCTATGTTACTTATCAATGCTTTCTATTTATTGTATCTCGCTGGTATCATATATGTTTGAATATGTATATGCGCATTGATGAAACAAAGTCCATGACTAATTCATAGCATAAAAGTGCAAGGATATAGTGGGAGTTATGTGGAGTGAGAACTACACATACGTGTTACTATGAATATTCTAAATATCCCTAGTCGTAGTTTCATTGAGATTGGACATCAATGGAGCAGATAAACTAGCATGTGTAGGCTTACTCATTAGATTAGTTCTAAGAAGCTTATCTCACGAGCTGAAGGTGGTACCTCGAGTTAACACATGAATGTATTCAGGTAATACATTGGACACCACCATAAGACAGACACTAAAAAATAACTATATCCATGTGTTGGTGTCATGTCTTATTGTAGTACCAGTATGAGAGCTCAATAAGCTAGATGGTACATAACTTGATAGAAGGAGTGTATTGTGCTAGTTACTACTGTAGAATCAGATCAAGTCACAGTCACGTGATGTTCCAAGTATTGGGGGATCAAATGCCTTTTCTAGAAAGTCCATTTGATCGTCTAGAGCTATTAGGTTCCATAACGGTCTAGAAAACTAAGCCTAAAGGTTCTCGAACGGGAGGTTAATTTTAGGTTATACTCTAGTGGCTCTATACTTTGGGTTCCTATGAGGTCACACACTTTGGGTCTTTATTGGACAATGTAAAGAACCTATGGACTGGGTTTTTACCGAAAATGCAAGTCGAGAAATTAGTGAGTAGAATTATTAATTGACTTAATCAAAATAATAATTAACAAAAATAATGAGAAGATAGAGAAAAATTTAAACGAAGCGAGCAAGGGAATTTTTCTGTTGCGAGTATACCCAAAACCAAACACGGGTTGTTCAAAGTGGGGCCTGCGTGGCTGCCCATGAGTGCACCGGGATAGCCCGCACACGAGCGGGCTGCAGGCTGCGAGTGCTGCTGTAAGGTAGCGCTTTCACAGCTTGCGTGCAATCTCGCAAGCTAGGCTTGCGAGAAAGCCCGCAAGCCACAGCTTGTGGCACAAAGAAAGTCCACTAGGGCTTACCTTATGGTAGCCGTAGGTCAATCCACGGGTATCTATACCTGCGTGGTGGACTCGCTATACATGGGATGGGATTCATCACATCCCATGTAGAGTTTTAGGGGGAGTCTATCACTCCCCCTTTTTTTCCCTATAAATAGGTTTCAAATCCTCATTAATTCACGCACACCAAAAATTTTTTAGTTTTTTCTCTCTCTAATTTCTTCTCTCCTCTTCTTTTGTTGTGAGAGATGCCACATGAGTTTCTCTAAACAAATTGAAGAGTTCTTTTAGAAGGCTCAAAGTTTAAGTGATCTTTCGATTTTGATTTTTTGGTTGATTAACGAGTTGTCTAGCAACTGCTATCAATCGACGGTTCTACCTCTTCAAGGTTTTTGTTAGGGAAGATCCATGTGGATCAAGTCAGAGAGGCTCTCCTAGTTTGGCAGCTTGTGTCGTTGGAATTGCTCAAAGGGAACATCGGTACCAAAAGAGAGATCAAGCACGCATCAACTGGTAATGCTTTAGTCTTTAGATGCTAGATTTATTTTATATGTTTCATAAACCTTACAGCATCTATGGAATGTTTTAACCTAGATTATATCAATCATGGCATGCTTTGGAGATTTTCAAGTTAATTTTGATTTTTTGAATTTCCGCCTTGCAACCTTTGCATGTTCAATTACTTTCTTGATTAACCAAAAGTGGTATCAGAGATTGCCTTATGCTATGCATGTTGATTGTAATATGTTAAAAAGTTATTTTCTATGAATCGATTAAAGTATGGCATGCATGACTTAGGTTTCAATTTCTATTATAAAAAATGATGTGATACATGGATTAAGGTTTTGCTCAAACTTAGTATAGGTGATTTTCATATAAAATTAACAATGTTTTACCATCTGGGTAAATGCTTTAATTAAGGGTCGTCCCGTACTTCACTTAGTTAAAGAATGAAATCTTTAAATCATAATTATCCGTGGTATAATGAATTAAAGTGCCCGTGATAATTTTGGCAAAGAATGCACAAGGCTACTCATTCACTTTAAGGGGACCTCTCTTACTTGGAAGTTACCATCAGTATTAGATTCAAGTATACCCAAGGGATGTTTATGACTTAGTTTCTTTCTAGTATGAGAATTTATTCCGCATATGGTTTTACAAATGTGGTTTAAGTTGTTAAAATTAAAACATGTAGACATAGGTGCAAAAAAAACTTAAACATGGACCTTGTTTGTTTAGTGTGCTTTGTGGAGTTTTGACATAATGGAATGATTATGATATACCAGTCAGAGCATGTTCCCTTAGAGTTAATAATTCCTAGTAGCTAAACTACAATTGGGTATGCACGTCTTGAGAAAGAGAACTCAAATAGATTACCAATTGCAAGAGATGTAAATAGACAGGTTCCAACCATGGTTAAATTGTTATGACTTGACCTGCGATAGTGGGGGTTATGATGAGTAGCTATGGATTCTACCTATTACAGAAAATTGGTTTAACCAGATTTCCCGAATTTGAATAGAAGGTGCTATTTAAAAGTCGATAATATAGTACGGAATAATGAGTTTAACTAAAGACCTTATATTAAATGCATGTACATATGCTAATGTTTAAACAAATTCTATCTTATATCTAGGTTGAATATGATCACTAACGAAAATACTCACATTGACATTGGCCCTCTTAACGACATCAAATATGATGTTTATAATTTCAATGAGTGGTTTGAGATTGTTAGAGGAGTTCTTCAGAACTACTACCTAGATTATGTTCTAATTGATCTTAGTCCCAAACACCCTGGCAAGAATGCTTTTGCATGTGAGATGAATGATTATGAGGAGCACAAGAGAAACTATGAGTTTGTGACAAAACTAATGTTAGACCATATGCTTCCAAGGTATGCGCTAGTGTAAAAAGGGTTGGATCTCGCAACCATGATTCATCGTCTCAAGTTAGTGGAAAGTTTAGAGAATGAACTGTTCCACATCAGATTACGGGGAGACACCTCAACAGTAGAGTTAGTTATAAATATTTATGACAACTCTGAGAAACTAAAGAGTTGGGAGTTGAGTATAGTGAGCAGACATTGAGGGAAATAGTATTGAGGGTATTACCCAATAAATATGATTCATTCAAAAGAAGCTTAAGGAGTGTTATCCCAACTATACCTTGACATAACTCATGGACTTGGTCGAGTATTATGAGATTGAGTTTAGAAATAAACTCGGTGAGCAAGCTAGTGCTGAGGACCTTAAGTTGAAGAAACTGAAAGGTTTAAAAGTCAATAGAAAGCTCATGAGGAAGTTAGAATTGAAGAAGCAAAATGTTTCTCACGAAACAAGCACAGTGGATGATGTTAGCTATGGCTAAAACATCAAGATTAGATAAAGAGAAGTCCTCATATTTATGACATTATCATCTAGGCCACATAAATGAAACTCGCTTAACTAAATTACACAAATGTGGAGACTTTGGCCCAATGGAATGGGCTTCCTATGGTGTGTGCAAACCTTGTTTAAAACGGAAGATCACTAAGAAACCTTTCGAAGGAAAGGGTCAGCATGCCACTAGTACCTTGGAAATAATACATTCTGATGTATGTGGTCTAATGAGTGTTAAAACACATGAGGGTTTCGTCTATGTCATAACTTTTATTGACGATTATTCTTGATATTGTTATTTGTACCTTATTAGGAACAAGTTTGAAAGTGTTTTGCTTTTAAAGAATTCAAAATTGAAGTAGAGAAACAACTTGGGAAAAGTATCAAGACCCTTTAATTTGATCGAGGTGGTGAATACTTAAGCCAGGAGTGTCAGGATTATCTAAGGGATAATGGTATTTTATCTCAATGGACAACTCCTTATACACCCCAACACAATGGAGTGTTAAAAAGGAGAAATCCAACCTTACTTGATATAGTTCGGTCCATGATGAGAAAAGCAAAACTCAGCAGATCCTTTTGGGGTTATGCACTTGAGAGCACAGTTTATATACTAAACAGAGTGCCCTTTAAATCAGTTCATCAAACTCCATACGAATTATGGTATGATAAAAAACCCGCTCTTTCTCACCTAAGAGTTTGAGGATGTCCTGCATATGTTAAAAGGACAAGTTAAGATAAGCTGGGTGCTAAGTCTGATAAATGTCTATTTGTAGGTTAACCTAAGGAGACTATAGGGTATACCTTTTATGATCCTAAGGAATAAAAAGTCCTTGTTTTTAGAAATTCTCAATTCCTCAAGAACGAGCATATACTTGCGAAAGCTAGTGGGAGAATTCTTGAGTTAGGCACTCAAGTAAATCAAACAGACAGTCAACTGATTATACTTACACCTGTTACACAAGATAATGTAAGCATGGAATAGCCTATTATAACATCGATATTACGTAGGTCATGTCGAGCTCCCATCGCTCCTGAGTGATACGGTTTATAATCACTGATGATAAACATCTCTTCCTTGTGGAAGATGATGAGCCCAAGACTTACAAGGAGGCAATGGAAGACTCAAAATCGGATAAATGGCTTT
Source organism: Euphorbia schlechtendalii (assembly GCA_949673415.1). Taxonomy (NCBI): domain Eukaryota; kingdom Viridiplantae; phylum Streptophyta; class Magnoliopsida; order Malpighiales; family Euphorbiaceae; genus Euphorbia; species Euphorbia schlechtendalii. Next base: position 12,326 of record CATIWQ010173153.1, on the reverse strand, counting down.
CATTCATGAGAATGAAGATGGACTCCATGTACAAAAATCAAGTTTGGAACTTGGTTGATGCTCTAAGTGGGATTAAGCCCATAGGATGCAAGTGGGTTTTTAAGATGAAAAACCTGAGATATCCATTTGTTGGTGTCATGTCTTATTGTAGTAGTAGTACAAGTATCCTCAGACCAGAGATACTGGTTACCTTATGTTGGAGTTGCTATACTTTGGGTCATACTTATTCATACCCTGGCGATCAGGATGGCACGGGTGATTACTGGTATAGTGATTATCATATGTTAGTAAGCTGTATAGTCAGGATGGGATCCATCGCTCCTGATATAGTAATATAATGGTGATATACCTTAGGGCCCCTTGTTGAAGTGACACACTCATACATCTTTGATTAGAGTATACGATTGATGGAACAGGTTTCTAATCGATCAAGATATAAAACTGCTGAGTGGCATGCTTCGTTAACAAGTCTAATTCCAAGATAGCTACGGCTATTACATGAGCTGATACTTAATCCGAGCTCAATAAACTGAATGGTAATTAACCTGATGGAAGGAGTGTATTGTACTGGTTACTATTGTAGAACGAATCAAGTTAAAGGCACGTGACGTTCCAAGTATCAGGGGATTATACGCCTTTGCTAGAAAGCCCGTTTGATCGTTTAGAGTTATCGGGTTCCATAATGGTCTGGAACACTGAGCCTAAAGGTTCTCGAACAGGAAGCCAAGTTTAGGTTAACCTCTAGCCGCTCTATACTTTGGGATCCTATGAGGTCACACACTTTGGGTCTTTATCGGACCATGTAAAGAACCTATGGACTGGGTCTGTATCGAAAATGAAAGTTTAGAAATTAGTGAGAAGAATTATTAATTGATTTAATTAAATAAATAATTAACAGAAATAATGAAAAGATAGGGAAAATGTTGCACGAAGCGAGCAAGGGAATTCTCACATTGCGAGTGGGCCCCAAACTGAACATGGGTTATTCAAAGTAGTGCTTGCGCGGATACCCCCTGAGCCAATGGGCTCATAGGCTGCTAGTGAGTGGGGATAGCCCATGCATGGTAGCAAGCAACAGGCCGCGAGCGTTGCCACAAGGTAGCGCTTGCATAGCCTTCGTGCAAGCCCATCTTGCGGTATCCGCGGGTCAACCTGTGGGTATCTATACCTACGCTATTGACCCGCTATACATGGGATGAGATTTATTCCATCCCATGTATAGTTTTAGGGGAAGTCTATCACTCCCCCTTTTTTTCCCTACAAATAGGCTTCAAAGCCTCATCAATTCACACACACCAAAAAGCTTTGAGCTTGTTTTCTCTCTGATTTCTACTCTCCTCTTCTTTTGTTGTGTAAGATCCTCCATGAGTTTCTCCAAAAAAATTGAAGAGTTCTTTAGAATGCTCAATGTTTAAGTGAGCTTTCGATTTTGATCTTTGGGTTGATTTATGAGTAGTCTAGCAACTGCTATCAATTGACGGGTTCTACCTCTTCGAGGTTTTGGTCGGTGAAGATCTGTGTGGATCAAGTAATAGAGGCTCTCCTAGTTTGGAAGCTTTTGCCATTGGAATTGCTCAAAGGGAACATCGCTACCAAAAGAGAGATCAAGCACGCCATCAACTAGTAATGGTTTAATCTTTAGATGTTAATTTTCTTTTATATGCTTTATAAACCTTAAAGCATCTATGGAATGTTTTAACCTAGATTATATCAATCATGGCATGCTTAGGAGATCCTCAAGTTAATTTTAAGTTTTTGAATTTCCGCCTTACAATCTATGCATGTTCAATTACTATCTTGATTAACTAACATATTCCGCTTCTCATAGAAAACGTTGACAGCACAAGTGTCATTCATTTCTCTAAGTGTCAAACAATTCAGCTTTTAATTAATAAAAGCTAACTCAACACATCAGAGTTGATATCTTTCAAAACTATGTAGTACTCAGCACAAACTCAACTTTTCCTACTTTAAGTCGTAACTTAATTAATTACTCAGCAAACTGAGTTGTTTTTCCTTAAACAAACATAAGTCAGCTTCACTAATTAAGTGTATGCTTAGTATTTAATTAATATCACTTTCCTAAATAGTTTGCTATTTCTAAACATTTAAGTACTATGAATTACTATTAACTTGGGTTCTACACCTAGCATCTAAGTTAGGAGCATTACCGGTTCATGTGTGCCTTTCTCTTGGTGCGGCGTTCTCTTAGAGTAGTTAGAACTCTGTTAGCACTAGCTTCCAATCCAAGATAACCTCTATGTTGATCCACATAAATCTCACCAAGAAAAACCTCTATTGAGGAAGAACCCATTGGTATATAGCAGCTGCTAGACCACTCGAAGAACAACCCAAAAATATTATCTAAGAAGGCTCACTTCAAAAGAAAGAACCTTCTAAAGAATTCTTATGACATTGGAAACACTCGTGGAGGATCTCTCAAAAAGATCGTGAAGAAAAGATGTACAAATCAGAGAGAAAGGCCATTATACATAGTGAGAGAGGAGAAAAATGCTTCCCTTATTGGCAAATTTGGATGGCGAATATCCCCATCCCACATGAGTTTCCACACGAAGCCCCATCTCCCTGAGGGTCAACCCGTGCGCACAGCCCACTTCGGTGGGCTGTGCATGGCCTCCAAGGGAAGCTTATTTGAACTTCCCTTATCCTGCAAGCGAGGCCTTGTAGGACTTCATGCAAGCCTCGCTTACCGTGCGGGCCCCACCTGCGTTCGTAGGGCCCATTCGCAATTGGAAAAATTCCCTTACTTGGCCTTGTGAAATTTTCCTAACTTGTCTTTTAATCCTTTTGATTATTAATTTGGCCAACCAATTAATAATTCATCTAATGATTTCTACATACTTAATATTCTTGGCCTAGACCTAGTCTATAGATTCTTTACATAGTCCAGTCTAGACCCAAAGTGTGTGACCTCATAGCATCCCCAAGTATAGAACCGCTAGAAGTTAACCTAAACTTGGCTTCCCGTTTGGGAACCTTTAGGCTCAGTGTTCCATACCGTTATGGAACACGATAGCTCTAAACGATCAAATGGGCTTTCTAGAAAAGGCGTGTGATCCCCTCGATACTCGGAACGTCACATGCCTGTGACTTGATCTGGTTCTCCAATAATAATTAATACAAGACACTCCTTCCATCAAGTTAAGTACTATCTAGTTTATTGATCTCAGATTAATTGTTAGCTCATGTAATAGCTGTAGCTATCTTGGAATTAGACTTGTTCACGAAGAACACCACTCACCATAATGTATGAAGATTGACTGGAAACTCATTTCATCAATCTTATACTTTGATCATAGGTTTAGGAGTGTGTCTCTTCAACAAGAGGCCTTAAGGTACATCTCCCATTATATCACTATAACAGGAGCAATGGATCCCATTGTGTCTACTCAGCTTACCATCATGTGATCATCACTATACCCATAATCACCTGTATCATCCTAATCGCCAGGGTATGATTAAGTATGATCTAAAGAATAGCAACTCCTACATAAGATAACTAGCATCTCAGGTCTAAGGATGCTTGTACTGCTATTGCAATAACACATGATACCAACACATGGATATAGTTATTTTCGAGTGTTTGTCCTAAAGCAGTCTCCAATGTATTAGCCGAATAAATTAATGTTTTAACTCAAGTAACCACCTTCAGCTTGTGAGATTGGCTGCTTAGATCTAATATGAAGAGTAAGCCTACACATGCTAGTCAATCTGCTTCATTGATGTTCAGTCTCAATGAAACTCTAAATAGGGATAATTAGACTATTCATAGTAACACGTATGTGCAGTTCTCACACCACATAGTTCTCACTATATCCTTGCACTTTTACGCTATGAAGTAGTCATGAACTTTGTCTTACCAATGCACATATATAATACCACATATATATGATACTAGTGAGATACATAAATCAAATAAACATTGATAAACAACAAAGATGCCTTTATTATTCATAATAATCTTAAATTGTTTGTACATTATAAATAATTAAGATATATCTCCCTAATTGCCTCTAAGGCATACATCATGTCTGACAATATCCAGCTTGCACTAGATCCAATTGCCCATGTGCTTCATGCCATACTAGTTAACATGCTGGTCATGCTTAACTTGAGTCAATTGCTTGGTTAGACCATCCAATAGGTTTTGATCCCTTGGGATATATTCTAAGCTTATATCCTTTCCAGATACTATCTCTTGAATGAGATTGTTTTTTCTAAGTACATGTCTATTTCTCTGACGAGATCGTATTTCCTTTTCTTGAGCAATAGCCCCATTGTTATCGTAACAGACTGCTATTGGATGTACAATGCTAGATAGCACATCGATATCATAAAAAAATCCCATTAACCAGACTGTTTGCTTAGCTATCGCTGAAGAAGCTATATACTCTGATTTAGAGGTTGAATTGGTAATCGCATCTTATTTGAAACTTTTCCAAACAAGTACCTCTCCATTTAACATAAACACCTATCTTGACTAGGACTTGTGATCATCCCTATTAGACTGAAAACATGAGTTAGTGTATCCCTTCACATATAGATCACCTTCTCCATATACCAAAAACATATCCTTAGTCCTACGTAAGTACTTAAGGATAGTTTTAACGGCCATCCAGCGCTTCTCCCCTGTGTTAGATTGAAATTTGCTTATGACACTCAACGCATGTGAGATGTCAGGCAAAGTGCATACCATAGCATACATGATGGATCCTATCGCTGAGGCATAAGGTATTACATTTATGCGTAGTCTCTCCTTTTGTGTTCTCGGACACTTAGATTTAGAAAGCTTAATCCCGTGAGACATTAGGAGATAACCCTTTCTTGACTTCTCAAGGTTAAATCTAGCCAAAACCTTGTCTATGTATGTACTTTGAGAAAAACCTAGCATCCTTTTCGATCTATCTCGATAGATCTTTTTACCAAGTATGAAAGCTTCTTCTCGAAGGTCTTTCATGGAGAACTTATTTGACAACCATGACTTCACTATTTGAAGAAAAGGAACATTGTTTCCCATCAGTAATATATCATCAACATATAATACAAGGAAAATGACCGCACTCCCTCTAGCATTCTTATATACATAGGGCTCATTAACATTTGACTCAAAACCAATTTATCGGATTTTCTCATCAAATCTAATATTCCAACACCTTGATACTTGCTTAAGTCCGTAAATCGACTTTTGCAACTTCTATATCATCAAGCCATCCTTGGATGTAAAACCCTTGAGTTGTGTCATATACACATCCCTATCTAGATTCTCATTAAGGAATGCTATTTTCACATCCATCTGCCAGATCTCATAATTGTAATGAGCGGTAATAGCAATGAGTATTCTGATAGACTTTAGCATGGCCACCGGTGAAAAGGTTTCATCATAGTCAATGCCTTCCTTTTGACTGTAACCTTTTACAACCAACCTTGCTGTATAGGTAATTACATTACCATCCATGTGAGTTTTCTTCTTGAAAACCCACTTGGATCCTATGGGCTTAATCCCACTTAGAGCATCAATCAAGCTCAAAACTTGATTTTCGTACATGGAGTCCATCTCTGATTTCATGGATGTTAACCTTTTGTCAAACTCTGAGCCTACTATTTCCTCCTTGTAAGTCTTGTGCTCATCATCTTCCGTAAGGAAGAGATTTTATTATCAGCGATGAGAAAACTGTATCGCTCGAGAGCGATTGGAGCCTGACCTAACCTACACAATGTTGGTGTTATAATAGGTTGTTCCTTGCTTACACTTTCTTCTATAACAGGTGTAGGAATGATCAGTTAATTGTCTATTTGATCTTCTTGAGTGCCTAACTCAAGATTGCTCCCACTAGCTTTCGCAAGTATATGCTCCTTCTTGAAGAATTGAGCATTTCTAGAAATAAGGACTTTTTGTTCCTTTGGATTATAAAAGGTATAACCCATAGTCTCCTTAGGATAACCTATAAACAGACACCTATCATACTTAAACCATGCGAATCTAAACTTGTCCTCTTACATAAGAAGGACATCCCTAAACTCTCAAGTGAGAAAGAGCTGGTTTCTTACCATACAACAATTCGTATGGTGTTTGATTAACTAATTTCAAGCCCATTCTGTTTAGAATATAAACTGTTCTCTCAAGTGTATAACCCTAAAAGGATCTATTTAGTTCTTCGTGGATCGTTATGGACCGAACCATATCGAGTAGGGTTCGATTTCTCCATTCTAACACTCCATAGTTTTGGGTTGTAAAAGAGGTGTCCACTGGGATAATATAGCATTATCCCTTAGATAATCCTGAAACTCTTGGCTTCAATAGTCACCACCTAAATCAAATCGAAATGTCTTGATACTTTTCCCAAGCTGTTTATCTACTTTGATTCTGAACTCTTTGAATTTTTCAACACTTTCAGACTTGTGTCTCATTAGGCATAGATAACCATATCATGAGTAATCGTTGATAAAGGTTATGAAGTAGACTAAATCCTCATGTATCTTAACACTCATTCGACCACATACATCAAAATGTATTATTTCCAATGTACTAGTGGCATGCTAACCCTTTCTTTTGAAAGTTTTCTTGTCATTTTTCCTTTCAAACAAGGTTTGCATGCCCCATAGGATTCCCATTCCATTGGGTCCAAGTCACCACAATTGTGTAACTTAGTTTAGTGAATCTCATTTATATAGCCTAGATGATAATGCCATAAGTATGAAGATTTCTCATTATCTAATCTCGATTTCTTAACAATGTTCATATTTAGAATTTCATTTTTAGTATCTAGAACATAAATGCCATCAGTAGATATTCCACAAGCATAAAGAACATTATCGTGTAAAATTTGAAAATTATTATTAGAAAACAAAATGTCAAATCACTCAGTTGCTAAACGCGAAAGAAAAATAATATTCTTAGTAACAGTAGGATTATAATAGCACTTGTTCAAAATTAAAACAAGGCCACTAGGAAAAAGAAAATTATATATCTTTGCAGCTGTTACAGCAAATCATGCTCCATTTCAACTCTTAGGTACAATTCCCTCTTTGCAGGACTCTTACTATTTCGCAACCCCTACATAGAAGTACAAATATGAGTACCACAACTAGTACCCAATAGCCATGTAGACTCATAGAGAACTGTAGAGAAACTCTCTATCATGAACATACCTAAAGTAGATGTTACTGGTTAATCAAGAAAGTAACTGAACATGCAACGTTGCAAGGTGGAATTTCCAAACTTAAAATTAACCTAATAAGATCTCCTAAGTATGTCGTGATTGATATGTTCAAAGTTCAAACATTCAATAGATGCCAATAGGTTTATAAAACTTATAAAAGAAACCTTAGTATCTAAGTTTAGAGCATTACCAATTGATTCATGTTTCACTCTTTCATTTGGATGCATCTTTCCCTTAAAGCAATTCAGAAGAACTCCATCAGCACAAGCCTCAAAACTAGGACAACCTCTACGATAAATCCACACGGGATCTTCACTGACCAAAACCTCTTTGAGGTAGAACCCATTAGTAGACAACAATTGCTAGACCACTCGAAGACCAACCCAAAAATATAAATTGAGAAGGCTCACTTCAAAATAGAAAGAGACTTCTAAAGTATTCTTCATTGCATGGAGGATCTCGCATAACTCACGGAGAAAGAGGTATCAAACTCAAAGAAAAAGGCTGAGTTGAAGTGTGGAATAATGAGAGAAGGGGAGGCCTATTTATAGGGAGAGGAGGAGTTGTATACTCCCCCTCAAAAATAATGTGGGATGGGATGGTTGCCTCCATATGGTAAGCTCTAATGGGCTTGCCTTATGCCACAAGCATGGGCTTGGGGGTCTGCGCAGTAAGCCAGCGGAAGTGTTGCCATGGGTAGCGCTTGCGGGCTTGCAGCCTGCTAACATGCATGGGCTTTACCCCTCTTGCTAGCAACCCATGAGCTTTTCAGCTCGTGAGGCAGCCATGAAGGCCCTACTCTAAACATCTTATGTTCGTTTAGGACCCACTCGCAACGGGAAAATTTCCCTTGCTCCGCTCCGTGCAATTGTTCCCTATTTTCTCTTTTTTTCCCTTTAATTATTAATTTGGTCCAACAAATTAATAATTAATCTAATGATTTCAACATCCTTAATATTCTCAGCATATACCCAATTTATAGGTTCTTTACATAGTCCGGTAAAGATGCAAAGCATGTGACCTTATAGGATCCCAAAGTATAGAGCCGCTAACCGTTAACCTAGACTTGGCTTCTCATTCGGGAACCTTTAGGCTTAGTGTTCCAGGCCAATATGGAACCCGATAACTCTAGACGACCAAATTGGCATTCTAACAAAGGCGTATGATCCCCTGATACTCTAAACATCACATGCATGTGACTTGATCTAGTTTTTTAGTAGTAACCAATACAATACACTCCTTTCATTAGGTTAAGTACCATGCAGTTTATTGAGCTTGGATTAAGTGTCAGCTCACGTTTATGAGTGTGTCTCTTCAACAAGGGGCCATAAGGAACATCTCCCATTATATCACTATATTACGAGTGATGGATCTCATCTTGACTACTCAGCTTACAAACATGTGATTATCACTATACCTGTAGTCACCCGTGTCATCGTGATCTCAAGGGTATGAATAAGTATGAACCAAAGTATAGCAACTCCTACATAAGGTAACAAATATCCTAGGTCTGAGGATACTTGTACTGCTACTATAATAAGCCATGACACCAACACATGGATATAGTTATTTGTCAGTGGCTGTCTTATAGTAATCTACAATGTATTTCCCTAATACATGCATATGTTAACTCAAGGTACCACCTTAAGCTTGTGAGATAGGCTACTTAGATCAAATCCAAGGAGTAAGCCTACACATGCTAGTCTATCCGCTTCATTGATGTCCAGTCTCAATGAAACTATAACTAGGGATATTTAGACTATTCATAGTAACACGTATGTGCAGTTCTCACACCATATAACTCCCACTATGTCCTTGCACTTTTACGCTATGAAGTAGTCACGAACTTTGTCTTATCAATGAGCATATACATAATATTATACATATATGATACCAACGAGATACATAAATAAATAAAAGAACTAATAAATAACAAAGATGCCTTTATTATCAATAATAATACAAACTCGTTTGTACATTATAACTAATTAAGATATATCACCCTAATTGCTTCTAAGGCATACATCAGTTCTAACAAATGCCTCACTTGGCTTCTTCTTCACATGTTCAGAAATCTGAACCTTGTAATCCTTCTTCCAATGGTCGGCCTTGCCACATTGAAAGTAGACATTTGTAGCTCATTTCTTACTTTTCTTCTTCTTACCAATTTTCTTCTTGGCACTCAGACCCTTTCCAAAACGGGACATACCCTTGGAATTCTTGGTTTTCTCAACAAGAAGTAAAAGCTTTTAGATCCTTTCGAATCTTAGGCTCTACCATTTTCAACATGTTGACTAACTCGAGCAATGTGGCATCGATCTTATTTATATAATAACTAGTAACAAATTGTGAATAAATATCAGTCAGTAAAGCAAGATTCATGCCCACACATAATTCATGGTCCATCACATCTAGTCAACTTCTCTACATAACCCAACAATTTAAGAGAATGTTGTGATGATGAAGTGCTACCCTGCATCTTCATCCCTAATAAGTGTTTTTATGTATCAAATCTCTCAAACCTAGCTTGCTCTAAGAAGAGCTCACGAAGATGGAGAATCATGGTATCTAAGTCCATGGTCTCATGTTGTTTTCGAAGATCAGAATTCATGGTTACCAGCATTATGCATGTTGCTATCTCATGATCCTTTATTTGCTTTTCCCTACCTAATGTTCATTGGCATAAGTATCAACATTAAATTCATAAAGGAGGGGCTCATCCGAAACATAAGCTATTCTTTATGATTTGAAGACTATCCTCACCGCTCTTAACCAATTGGTAAAGTTTGAACCATCTAGTTTGTTGTCAAGAATTGATTGAAGGTTTATATTCGGATTCATTGTTCAACCTATAAATAATATAGAAAATGTTTAGATATTAGTATATGTACATTCATTCTTTTAATATAAGGTATTTAATCAAACACATAATCCCAACTATTTTCTCGACATTCAAATAGCGCATTCTATTTAAATTATGGAAATTTGGTCCAACAAATTTTCCATAGTAGGTAGAGCATCCATAGCCACTCATTATGACCCCACTATGGCAGGTTAAGCCATAACAAGATACATGGTGGAACCCGTTTATTTGCATCCCATGCAAGTTCTAATCCATTTGAGTTCTCTTTCTCGAGACGTGCGTACCCAATTGTACGACTCCTCAAATGTGTCTCTAATCTGGCATTAGCTCCAATGATATGGACAACTAACCCATTTTTTTTAAAGCATTAACCCCATCTAGTCTCATGACCAAACACATGTTAAGGGAAAGCATGTTGTACATGTCCTTACATCCATTAGTAAGGTTTGTATCATGACTTATGACCGGAAGATAATCTACCACCTTAATATTGTTGTTGGGATTTTATTGTTGTCGCAGGTCTTGCCCAAATCTAGGTCTTATACATGGATATGATTATGATAATAATAATTCGGTCCTATTTAGAATTATTAATCTAAGGGAACATACTCAAGACTGGTATATCATTATCATTCCATTATAGCCAAGACTCCACATAGCATGCAAAATAAACAAGGTCCATGTTTAAGTTCTTGCACTTATGTCTATAAGTTATAATTTAAAAACTCAAACCACATTTGTAAAACCATATGTGAAATCTAATTTCCATATGAGAAATCAACTAAATCATAAAAGTCCCTTGGATAAACTTGAACTTAATAATAATGGAGATTTCCAGGTAAGAGAGGCCCCCCTAAAGTGAATGAGCAGCCAAGTCCAATCCTTGCCAAAATAACCATGAGCACTTCAATTCGTGTTACCACAGATAACTATTATTTAAAGATTTTGTTCCTTAATTTAGTAAAGTACAGGACGACCCTCAATTAAAGCATTTACATGTGTGGTAAAACATTGTTAATTTTTATGATAATCACCTAGACTAAGTCTGAGCAAAACCTAAATCTAGTTATCGTATCATTTTCTATAATAGGAATTGAAACCTAAGTCATGCATAACATGCTTTATCAATTTTAACATATTATAATCAATCATGCATAGCATAAGGCAGACTTTGATACCATTACTAGTTAATCAAGATAGTAATTGAACATACAAAGTTGTAAGGTCGAATTTCAAAACTTAAAATTTACCGTAAAGGATCTCTTAAGGATGCCATGATTAATATAATCTAAGTTGAAACATTCCATAGATGCTATCAGTTTTATAAAACTTATTAAAAGAAACCTAGCATCTAAGCTAAGAGCATTGCTAGTTGATGCATGCATTTCCTTATTGCGGCGTTCACTTAGAGTAGTTCAGCAGAACACCATTAGCACTGGCTCCGTGTTCACCACTTTTCTATTGATAAGTTTAATAGTTTGTTTACAAGATTCGGCTGTATATCAACAGTGCCAAAAACTTGTTCACATAAAATATAGGTGTTGTCAATACCCCTTATCAAAATAGAAAAATGATGATAACTGCAAGTATACAATTGCGATCTAGTTTTAAAAGATATCAATCCCACAAGGAAGGACTAGTTCTAAAGATCAACAAGGAAGATAAAATAAAGAAAACAAAATAAATTTGATATTTTTGGGTAGGAGTGTTAGAATGAAGAATGAGGAAATATATGTAAGAAAGATTATAGAAAATAAATATATAGATTTTCCCTACGAAACAAGGATAGCAGAGAAAGCATGTAACTTCAACAAAGATGTTACGATTCACTACTCTAATCTAACAGACTCGATTCTAAATACCCAGATGTTCAATTATTCGCCGTAGAGAAACACATGAAATGACTTTTCTAAACCTCGCGCAAATGAATTAAGATGATTATATAAACCTGCACAATGTCAATACTATGCTTAGTACGAGTCTCTCTCACATAGCCACATTTAGCAAGTTACCATTCAAAAAATGTTGGCTCACTAAACAACGTTATATCACAGATCCAGTGATTATACACGATATTGTTAACCTCGAAACTACTCTTAAAATTAACTCCAACGCATATAACTTGATTAATATAAAAGACTTAACACGAAATATGCAATATGACACATAGACATATCATAAACTTCAAAATAGAAAGTATAAGTAGAAAGCAAAGCAAAGTTGTAAGGTATGCAAGTGAAAGCTAAAGTTGATCAAACCGTATCCACTCTTTAATGGGAGTC
>CATIWQ010173109.1:0-30542 GCA_949673415.1 Euphorbia schlechtendalii | reverse complement strand
TTCTCTCAAGAGTCAAATCATTTGAATTTATTATGGGGAATCCATTTATACCCAAATTAATTTCATAAAATGATGTGTCACGTATGCTAAAAAACATTATGTATATGTTTATGAGAATGCGTGATGTCATTGATAAAATATGAAGAAAATAAACAACGTTCAATTTATTCAAAATAATTCAAAAGCCCCGTGGGCAAAGTAGCTAAATGCTAATTATTACATAATCTTCCTTCATGTTAGTCCTCCCCAGATATATCAATGGATTAGAAGTGTTCCATCCTATCCGCCTTCGCAAACACTTCTTGGTAGCTCGAGAAGATGTTTGACCCAAACTTGTTCCTGTATGATGGTAGTGCACTGTCTAGTAGCTTGGTTATCATCTCTAGTAGAGTCAAGCGAGCCCTATGCCTGACCTGTGTGGCCATCCAGTGTGCATAGTAGGATTTAAAGCTCTCACCCTGCCTTTGCCTTATAGCCTCTAGATGTTGCATTGGGGTTTCCATCTGAGAGTTGAAACCATAATGCTTCAGCATAGCTTGAGCAAGACTATTCCAATTGGTAGCTATGTCCAGTGGAAGGTGGTTGTACCATTCATTGACCGGGTTACCTAAGGTGACGATCAAGAGCTTAGCTATCATTCGATCGCTGACCCTCAATGCTCTCATCACTGTCTGATAATGCGTCAAGTGAGCACGCGGGTCGCCAGATCCTACGTACTTCTCAAACTACGGCATTGCGAAGTTTGGGGGTAAGCTATCTTCATTCCCAACTGTTAGTTGTGTAGGGTACGTGTTCCTTAGGTGGCCACCGTGAATGGCCAAGAATTGTTACCATAGTTCCACCACGCCAGGTTGTTGGAGGATGGCGTTCCCTATGCTTGGATAAGAGCCATATTGCCCCTGGGGATATGCCATGAAATGGGGTAGTTGAGGTACCTGGAACTGTGAGGCGACAGACGTACTCCAGTTGGGAATAGGCTGTTGGGTCATTCCTTGGTAGAAAGGCCCTCGTGCGAATGCTGGCTGGATAGGATGACTTTATCCTGCCCTGAACTGGTAATAGGCAGTAGGAGGTAGGGGTATCATGAGTGAAGTAGGAGGTCCCCTTATCAGATTGACATTGCTAAGGGTGACCTCCTGGCTGGACACTGCATTCTGGGCCCTCCCGACATGTTTGCGAATGAGCATAGCTAGTTGTTCGCTGTTGGCAAAGGCGTTTATGGCAGCTACAATCTCGGCGCTCACTGATGATTGCTAAGAATTTTATCCCATATAGACAGGGTGATCTTCTCTCGCGCCTTCTTCTTATGGATTGGCCATAATAGTGCATTGAACCAAATCTGAGCCTGAACTCGAGTCCTCGCTTGAGTTAGTGTATGGAACCCCCTCCAGATTGGTCACAATTGGGGAAACGCGGACCAGGTGACTAGTAGGCCTCTTCCAAGCCCCTTTGATACCCAAGAAGAATATTAGACCATGCATGTAAGATTCATGATATGATTCATGATGCGGGAAATGCATGAGATTTTTAATGTTATGGCTGCATTCACAAGGGGTTAGCGTGCCATGATGTGAAATAACATATATGTCAATCCATTTGGAACAAACAGGTTAGTCGTTAGGTAAAGATGAAAATATGTGGAAATGAAAATCCAACAACGGGGGTTAGATTTGAGACTTGTACAATATCGATGTGACATCGTAATATGAGCGGTGTAAATGAGGTGACTAAGTTACCTATGTGGTAATAGGTTAATGGTTTGAGGAATGAGGAGGTCAAAATTGTTTCGGGTAAGCGGTGTGACATACCCTAAGAAAATGAAAATAACTACCTTATGTAGCTACCTAATGAATGATTTAGTTATTTCACCTAATTAGGGAATATTTTTTTAGATACCAGTGTGGCCATCACTATTTGAGAGTATGTGCTAATACGTAAATTATTACCTCATGTGGGTGAATGATTTGGGTATGAGGCGTATACCCTTGATGAATTGGTAAGGTAAGTAAATTCGCTCCCTATGGGTTTAGGTTAGGATTTCTACTAGGATATACTTTAATGTGGGAATTTAGTTTTGGGTAGGTGTTTGCCCCGTTTGGGCTTTTGGTGTGTATAATTACCCCGGAAGGGCTGCGGGTTGGATGTTGAGTGGACATCTAATGGGTAATGTGGTGGAAAGGTTATTGCCCCTTGTGGGCCAAGTTCCAGATGTCAAGTGGACATCACGCAGTAAAAGAAAGATATGTTTGCCATGTACAGGCTAATGGTGGGATGTCAAGTGGAAATCTCGCTGAAAAGGGGTAACTGATGTTCCTAAGTGGTTTTATGTTGTCCTAGGGTGACACAATCTATAGTGTCAACTGTGCCTAATTGTATGTGAAATCGATGATGATAATATCATGAGTGTGTGCGTTCGAGTATTTGCACAAAAATTCGTGGTTAGTATGACATTTGTACAATGAAAAATATACAAGTAGCACATAGCATGCAACATCATATCTTCTAACCATACAACTCCCGCGTGTAGGGTTTTTGGCTAGTCTCTATCCTAAGTTTGGTTCATCATAGTACCATGAAGATACTAGGGAGCACACCTACAAGAAAATATAATGCATGATCGCGTGTTTGGGTAACACCCTAGGGAAAATGCCTATGGTTTATTAACATGAAGGTTACAAATGGGTTGTTGATGTAGAAGGTTCTTGTTGCGCCAAGATACACTCCAAGCCTCACCCCAAATGGGTTGAGGGAGGTACATGAGATATGGCAACAAGTGCTCCACCTGGTCAAATACTATCTTTTCTCAAGGAGGTAGATTAGTACCAGAGAGTGTTTCATGGTAATAAGGGTACCTTAGACTTATGGGTTAATCCCTTCTACTGCAATGCATTATTATGAATATGTCATAATTAAGAGAAAACAGAATAACGTGATTAATAATTTTCGGCACTTATCCAAAATCTAAAACTGTTGAAAAAACAAGTTTTTAGAAAAAATCCCCAGCAGAGTCGCCACTGTGAGCGGGCGACAAGGAGTGGTGGGCCGAGAGCAAGCGGTTTCATAGGCGCGGTCCACCGGGGTGTTTGAAAAAAAGGTGCACCGGCTTGGGGACCCGGTAAAAAGGTTGAAAAGAGAAAAGTGAAAATGTTTTAGATCGGTTCGAACCTGAATCCGCCATCTCTTAGTGTGGAGTCGCCACCTAGATTAGCTCTTTCCAGGAATTAGAGTCCTGTGAGGCTTAACATTCGGGGGACGGCTCACTAAGACACAGAGATTCGGGTCTGGGATAAGTTGCTTATTTCTTAAGTGATCACATTATATTACATCAATAGAAAACCGTATTCTCTGAGTCACGCATATTCGCGTTTAGGTTGTTTTTCGAGTTTACATGCATGATTCATGTATTGAAAAAGTAGTAAATCCATCCACAAAACAGTAAGTAAATGCGGAAAATAAAAATTACAAGGCTTTCAAAAATCGGGAGATGCAACCGCTTGCTAACCTATTAATTACATTTTCCGTAAAAATGAAAATGCGATACCCGAAGGAAAGTAAATCCTAGGCATACATCTAACCTGCATCGACGGTTTAAAGTTGTTGTTTTAAATAAAAATAGTTCATTTTTATTTACACATATGTTGATCAATTTTTATTAGTGAAAATGATCGCATGGCATAAAGTGAGGTCAGTTATCTGGAAATATATTTTATTCCCTTTATGGGGATATTCTAATACAAAAATTAAAAAGAAATAAAAGAAGAAGAGAAGAGAATTAAAACATTATTTACAATAACAAGGAATAAAAATAATTCCTAGGCAAAAAATAAAAATTAAAAAAGAAATGGAGCAGATGAAAGCACGGAATCCGCAGTTCTAGGAACTCAGACGCTTACACTTGCGGTATGAATCCACTTCGGCGTATCCGTTCGATCCCCGGGAGTGTTCCTTTTCATTTTGATTTAATTTTAGTTTAATTGGAAAAATAAGTATTTATTTATCCAAAAAGATAATCAAACTCGGGTTCTAAATTTATTTTAGACCCAAGAATATCTAAGGATTTAAGAAGAAAAGAAGAAGAAATTTGATTAAAAGATGAAGAGATTTGGGATCCAAAAGTGTTTTGGATCCGAGAAAAAAAAAGAAGTAAGAAATATTGTTTGTATTTTTTTTTATCTGACAGAGAGAATTTTCTCTGAATTTCCGAGCCCCCTTCAATCCAAAAAAGTCCAAATATTTATAGAAAAAAGTCCCAAAAAATCCAAAAAGGCAGGAAAGTTTGGCAAGGCCTCACCAGGAATCTTGGCGAGGCCTCGCCACGAGGCCTGGTGAACTCGCTAGAAAGTCTGGTGAGTTTGCCAGACTACCTGGCGAGGCTAGCCAGGTCGCTGGTGAGCCTCACCAGGCCCCTGGCGAGGTTGGCCAGCCCTCTGGCAAGCTATGCCTTGCCAAGTAAAGGCGAGACGGGCTCCGGATCCGGCTTCCTGTTGCGTTTTCAAAATTTTTTTGTGTATTTTTATATTGTTTTAGTTAATTTTCTAAATTAAAGTCCTTTTAAATTCAGAGACGAGGAAGACTCCCATATGAAGATCATCAGACGGTCAAAAATCGTGTGATTCGAGGAT
Organism: Euphorbia schlechtendalii; assembly: GCA_949673415.1. Classification (NCBI taxonomy): domain Eukaryota; kingdom Viridiplantae; phylum Streptophyta; class Magnoliopsida; order Malpighiales; family Euphorbiaceae; genus Euphorbia; species Euphorbia schlechtendalii. The sequence goes on along the minus strand of CATIWQ010173109.1, from coordinate 25,920 downwards.
AAATATCCCGAAAAGCCATCATCATTGAACGCGCGAGCTGGTACAAAATCCCATGCTCACAGCTGCCAAGAGAGCAGTTAGAGCAAGCCACCGCTTGCTAAAATTTCACCAAGAACGGGTAACACCGTTCATCAAACCATGGATTAAAGGAACAATCACGATAGTTATGTGGGACTGAAACAAGGCAAGAGATGACATCTAGCCTATCCTGGGAATAAAAGTCAAAATCAATGTGAGCTATTTGGGAATTGGGTGGTGAAACCCTAGCCACCATTAACAAACGTCCCTTGATTCTTGATCAGAACTCATGGCTTCCAATCACAAGCCACCTTCTTCTGTCGACATTAATAATGTGCAATCATTCTTATCCATGTCTACACCTCTCAAAAACCCTAGCTTGATAAAAAATTTATATGTTCATGTTGTTTCGACATCTCCCCTTAGTCTTGCTCCCTCATCGACCAAGACTAGTGCTAAAAGTGGATTTCTTGTCATTTGTTTTTCGGGATGAGATATATAAAAACCGTGTTAGGCTATGTTAGAACTCTTCTCTAATTGGTAGAGTTATCATGAACCCAGGGGATGCTCCTTGGGAACTAGTGGATTTGAAATCTAACTTTGCTAAAGGCTGGAAATATTGATTTCCTTTTGAGGTTGGGCTCTTATGGTTTTTGTGTTTGGCACGTTGTTTAGGGGTTCCATTGCTTATTGATCTTGCTACATTGGAGGGGGAGATAGGTCACTTTGGTAGGTTACTAGTAGATGTTGATTTCTCAATCAAGTTTCCGAAAACAATTGGAGTGGAACGCCAAGGTAAGGAATTCTAGATTGATGTCTCATATGAATAAACTCCCGAGTTTTGCAAAATTTCAAGCTCTATTGGACACTTTGTTAGAGAAAATGAGGAATTGGGCTTAAAATAGTAATAAAGAAACGTATGCTTTAAAAAAAACACTTCCTTCTTTATTCTCTTTCTATTAGTATTTTTGTCTGAATAGAAAACAATAAAAACTATATTCCTTATATAGAGTTCACAAATTTACACGTTATATAAGACTTAAATACAAACTATTTAATTCTTTCACAAACTAAACTTACAAACTTATTTCTAGATGTTGCAACTTCAATTAAAGATGAAACTCTTATGCTTTTAATTAATGCTTTAGTAAATTCTCTGTTTGATTTTTCTTGTGGTGTTCCTCTTTTTATTAAAATTAAGTTTAATAATTCCACACTCCCCCTTAAACTTAATTCTCGGCAACACCCAAAAATGCTCGCAATTGGTTAAACATGTCACCTTTGAGCGTCTTCGTAAAAATGTCTGCAATTTGATCTTGTGTCTTCACATACTTCAATGTCACTTCCTTTTGTTCAATGCATTCTCTTATGAAATGATATCTCATATCAATGTGTTTACTTCGATCATGAAAAACTGGATTCTTCTCTAACGCCAATGCTGATTTGTTATCGACCAAAATATCTGTTGGGTCATATTGTATCATTTGAAGCTCCTTCAAAAATCTTCATAACCATAGAGCATGATACACACATGAAGTTGTAGCAACATATTTAGCTTCGCAAGTTGACAACGTCACGACTGGTTGCTTCTTCAAACTCCATGTAAATGCCGTATCACCAAGAAAAAAATACAAACCCGATAGTGCTCTTTCGATCATTCCTACCACCAGCCCAATCATTATCGTTGTATCCAATTAACTTGAACATGTCAGATTTCAAGTAGTGATGTCCAAAAATAGTTGTACCTTTCACGTAACGGGGTATTCTTTTCACTGCATTCCAGTGAGACTCTCATGGTGCTTCCATGTACCTTCTCATTAGCCCAACTACATATAATATATCAGGCCAAATGCATGTCAAGTATCTCAAAGTTCCAATAAGGCTTCGGAATATGGTTGGGTTCACTCTTTCTCCATCTTCATCTTTGGTCAATTTCAAACTGCATTATACTAAAGCGTTAACGGGGTTACAATTTTCCATCTTGGACTTCTGCAAGATCTCTTTGGCAAAGCCAATTTGAGAAATAAAGATGCCATCACCACTTTGCTTCACTTCAATGCCCAGGTAGTATGACATTAACCCAATATCAGTCATCTCAAATTCACGAGTCATTATCCTCTTGAAATTGTCAAACATTTGAGGATTGTTCCCGGTGAAAATAAGATCATCCACGTATAAGCATACAAGTAAGATGTCTCCCTTCTTCACTTTCACATACACTGCATACTCATATGGGCATTTGACAAAACCATTCTCTTGAAAGTATTTGTCAATGTAGCTATTCCAGGCTCTCGGTGCTTGCTTGAGTTCAAATAGTGCCTTTTTCAACTTCAACACTTTTTCTTCATGCTTTTTGACAATGTAACCAAGTGGTTGTTGGATATATATTTCCTCTTCCAAGTATCCATTTAAAAATTCCGACTTGACATCCATTTCATGGATCTTCCATCCATTTTGAGTAGCAACTGAGATCACTAGCCTGATAGTCTCCATACTTGCAACAGGTGCAAAAACTTCATCATAATCAATACTGGGTTTTTGACTATATCCCTTCTCAACTAATCTCGCCTTATAACGTACAATTTCACCATTAACATCTTTCTTTGCCTTGAATACCCACTTAACACCAATGGGCTTTTTGTCTGCTGGAAGTTTAGTTAACTCCCACGTCTTATTCTTCTCAATTGCTTGGATTTCCTCCTCCATGGCTTTTCTCCACCTCTCGTCTTTCATAGCTTCCTTTACAATAATTGGCTCACTATAAATAAGGTGATAGTAAAGAGTAAATTCTTCACTAAGATCTCTAGTGACATCATAAAGATCTACAATGTTTCGAAGCCCTCTTGGCCCTTAACTGGAGCTTTCAATACTACTTGCTTCATGTATAAGAGATGCACTTGTATAAGGAGTATTATTTGTTGATGTTGTGGCTACTTCTTCAGGTTCACGATCATTGCTTTCATCCATTATGAAAGGTTAAAAATTATAATTCCTCTCCTTGTGGTTGGTCCATTCCCATACTGCTTATTCATCAATAGTCATGTCTCTACTAATGATAATTTTTCCTATATTAGGATCAAACATCTTATATCCTTTTGAAAATTCTGAGTATCTCACAAACAAGTATTTTCTGCTTTTGTCATCCAACTTTCTTCATTCTTCATCTACAACATGAACAATGTGTAACACTTCCAAAAACACGAAAATGAGAGATATTGGGTTTCTCCCACTCCATGCTTCTTAGGGTGTCATATCGGAAATACTTGCTGTCAAGGACTAGTTCAGGATATACACAGCACAATCAACAGCTTATGCAAATTCTTGCTCTTCAACATGCTTTTAATCATATCAAGCACTGTTTGTTTCTTTCTTTCAACAACACCATTTTGTTAGGGCGATCTTGGGACTGACAAGAAATGGTAGATTCCATGCTCTTCACATAATCTTTTGAATTCATTGGATGTGAATTCTCCCCCTATATCAGATCTTAAGGCCTTAATGTAATATCCACTTTCTTTCTCAACAAGAGATTTGAATTTCTTGAACGGTTCAAAGGACTTCTGATTTCTCCTTTAAAAAACAAACCACATCTTACTACTACAATCATCAATGAATAGCAAGAAATATTTATTACCTCCCAATTACATTAGAGTAATTGGTCCACAAACATCAGTATGAATGAACTCGAGTGGTTCCCTAGCTCTCGACATAGATTCTTTTGGAAAACTAGTTCTCGATTGTTTTCCAACAAGACATCCTTCACAAAATTGGTGGGGTTTATCTATCGAGGGAGGACCATGTACCATCTTCTCCTGACTCATCAATTTTAGCCCTCCAAAGTTGAGATGTCTGAACCTCAAATACCACAGCCAATCAGTATCCTTCACACAAGCCTTCAAACACTTTGCCACATCGATCTTGATGTTGAGTGTAAACATCTGATTCTTTGACATCGGAACACTTGCTAATATTTCCTTCTTGTCATTAAGTAGTAGAAACTTTCTATTCACCATGTGAACTTGGTAATTTTTCTCTAGCAATTATCCCAAACTCAAAATATTGCTTCTCATGTTTAGAACTTAATAGCCATTACTTATGAATTAGTGATCCCCATTCTTTAGACGAATAAGAATGGTTCCTTTTCCTTTAATGAGAACTCTTGAAGCATTACCAAATACAACATTTCCACTAAAAGATTGGTCCAGTTCAACAAAAAATTTCTTTTCTCCACACATATGATTACTTGCTCCATTGTCAAGGTACCATACGTTATTATCTTGACCATGTTCACCTTCACGGGTTAGTATTACCACGTCGATGACATCCTCTTCTTGTATATTGTTAGCAGCTTCCTCCACTTTCATAGGACTCCTACATTCAGATGTATAGTGGACATAGTTTAAGCAATTGTAACATTGAACATTGGACTTGTATCGTCCATCATTTTATCTCTAGTTTCCTCTTCCTCATCCTCGTCCACGTCCATGGTGCCTCTTGTGGATTCATTATTTATGTCATTATTATCAACTCTTGGGAATTTCTGACTTTTACCACATCCTCTTCCTCTACCATTTCCTCCACGACCTCTACCACGTCCTCTTCTAGATTGACTAGAATCTCGGCTTTCATTTTCTTGCATTGATGTATTTACTGCCAAGACTTGCTCAATAATTTCTTCTTTTTGTCTATTTAATCTCTCCTCACATGCTTGCAAAGATCCAACAACTTCATCAACAGCCATTGCACTCGTATCTCTTGACTCTTCGATAACTACTACTATATAGTCAAACTTTGGTAGTAATGATCGTAGAATCTTCTCAACGATTCTCTACTCTTCAATTTTTTCTCCCTACTGCAGCATTTGGTTTATGATAGATTTTACACATGAGAAATAATCAACAATTGTTTCTGTCTTCTTCATTTTCATCATTTCAAACTCACCTCGCAACATCTACAATCGTATCTTTTCTTCTTTTTCTTCTCCTTGAAGAGAAGCTCGTAAAATTTCCCAAGCTTTCTTGGAGGTAGTTGCTTCTGCTACCTTCTCAAACATCACATCATCCAAAACTTGATGGATAAAACTAAGTGCCTTTTGGTCACTCCTATGATTCTTATGCATACTATCTCTTTCTGCCTAAGATAATTGTGCATCTTCAGCTAGGACAGGGGCTACGTAACCCTTTTCGACAATGTCCCAAACATCTTGGGCTCCTAAAATGGCTTTTCATTTTGATGCACCAACTTTTGTAATTGGTTTTTATGAGTTGAGGAAAATTGAAGGGAAAATTGTTGGTGTTCATTTTATCTTTTCGGTAAGGTCTCTTAAACACTCGAGAAAGAAAAAATATTCAAACGAATAAAATTCTCACAACTATCACACAATAGGATTTTAACCTAGCTCTAGAACCAATTTGTTAGAGAAAATGAGGAATTGGGCTTAAAATATTAATAAAGAAACAAATGCTCTAGAAAAACTCTTCCTTCTTTATTCTATTTCTATTTGTATTTTTGCCTGAATAGAAAACAATACAAACTCTATTCCTCATATAGAGTTCACAATTTACACGTTATATAAAACTTAATTACAAACTATTTAATTCTTTCACAAATTGAACTTACAAACTTATTTCTAGATGTTTCAGCTACAATTCAAGATTAAACTCTTACGCTTTTAATTAATGCTTTAGTAAATTCTCCGTTTGATTTTTCTTGTGGTGTTCCTCTTTTTATTAAATTAAGTTTAATAATTCAACACATTTACCGTACCAATGCAAACGACCTCGTGTTTTGGAGAAGTAAAAAAAGGCTGAAGACCAGAGGTGGAATGAATGTGTTTGATACAAATACCATCTTGCGGGGTCATGATAAACCTCTTTTTCGGAAGCAAGTTGCAAAGTATGAGGGTAAGGATGGATAAATGGCTAATGACCAAATGTCTGAGTCCCTTCGACAAACAGTGACTAGGAAGCATAGTAGAAATTCTACTCAACAAGGGAGCAAGGGGTTGGCTGCCTCTTTTTAGGAGTGTAAAAGAGAATTAATTCGTAGAGTTTCCTCTCAGAGCCCATCTAAGCATCCCTCCATTCCAGAGCTCGAGATTTGTGGTCAAGGGAACGCTTTAAATTCTCATGTTGGTAACATGCCTAAAATTAATAATGGCTCTTTTTATCATTAATTAGGAAGGGGTGAAGAAAATCCAGAGGTGTGCATATCTATGTGAGTCTTTAGAGGATAGGATGTAGGGACAACCCCTGAATCGACTACACTTATTCATATGAAGTAAACAAAGACAACTGATCGCTTTTGGGTGCAAACATGGGCTTGAAGTCACTAATCCAGATGGGATTAATTTAGAAGTGCACCCTGTTCAAGGGAAGGCTTCAAGCCCTATTCCTATCATTGGTAGCTTGAACTCGAGAACTTTTCAACTCGGAAATAGTTCTTCGTTGAGCGGGACTATTCTTTGACTCGGAGGATAGTCATCATCATGGCAGTTATAAGGATGTTCCTTTCTCGATGCATGTCGAAAGCATAATGATAATACGTATTTTCTACACATTTTAGTAATATTTTATTTTAGCATTTGAATGACATACTACTAGATTTGTGACCAAAAAAAAAATTTAGTTAGAAGATAAAGATGTTTGGGAATGATTTAGGCACTAATGAAGAAGATTTGATTGTTTTGGAGCTATTTTGGGTAGTTTCATCAAATAACCAATGATAAGTTGATCTGTTAGATTTGTTTTTTAGGAGAGTGAAATTAAAGGTTTCGTGATTCCTAGTTGAAGAAAAATATCTCACTAAACTGATATACATTATATCTCATTTAGTTTTTGACAAATCTATTGCCTTTTAGTGGGATTTGTTATTCCTTGTTAATTTTTTATTAGGAGTTTACAATCCTACCTTAATGAGGAGGATTCTTTGGTTTTTCCTTCTTTAAGTAGGCATTAGTTTCAGCAGAATATCATCTTTAGGTTGGGTATTCCAGTTGTAACGATTATTGTTCTTAGTTTTGTTTTAAAGCAATTACAATTGAAATTTCAGTTTGCTGTTATCAAATTATGAGCTGCTAGTTTACCAATCTTTTGATTAAGGAGTTATGGAAGTTAGTTGTCTGTTGCGAGTGTTGTTCTTAACCTTTTCTTGTTTTACAGTTCTCTAATCAAATCGGTAAAATTATTCATTGTTATATTTTTAGATCTTCAATATGGCCAATTTACTTTTTTAATAAATATGACAAATTGTTATTCTTTTATGTTAATGCTTACATTGCATAATGAAAATTTTGTCATAAACGATTTCTTTCAAAATTTTCATGGTTTGATTTGAGTTAATTCTATATTTGTGCTTACACGATGTGTTGAATTAAAATTGGTTCCTTAAATTTAATTCTTTGTGAAGATTAAACCTTGTCAGCTGACCGCAAATGTGTCTTTAAATAGAGGGATTTTATTTAGGTTATCTAAAATCATTCTTATCTTCATTAATGATTTTAATCATTTTCTTCATGGTTAAACAAGAGCTTTTGAATTATTTATTTAGAGAGCTAAATTCCCGTACTAATAATTCAATGCATTTGCATCACTTATCTTGTACATAATGAAAACTTTTCCCTTAAATACGAGCTTATTTAACTATTGTCTAAATTTTGTGGAAAAGAAAACGAAGATCCAAACAAACACATATGAAAGCATTTTATAGTGTTTGTTTGAGCATGAAGCGATAGAGAGTTGAATTAAACCATCTTTTACTTCGTTCTTCTCCTTTTTCTTTGGTGCATTTGGCTAAAGATGGATTTTTGAACATTTCCTCAGGTACAATAAAGTATTGGAACGATCCAGAGAATACCTTTTCGAACAATTTTTTTTCACAAATTGTGCAATTTCAATTAGAGTGGAGATTACAACTATAAAGCAAAACGAGTTTGAGACACTTTATTGTTGGTCCTAAACGGCTTAAATCGAATAGCAGAGGGGGGTGAATGCGTTTCTTGTTTCGTTTTAGGATTTATAAAATTCTTTTACCATGTTTCTGTTTTTAGATGCGTGCTGAGTGAAACTGCATTGTGCTGAGTTTAAAAACTATAAACTGCTCAAGCTTCGCCGGTAGAATTTATCTTGTATCACTACTGAGTACTCTGCTAAATTCGGATTGGTTTTTCAAGCAAAACTTAGAAATGCGAGAGAATGATGAATGAGACACACATAGTAAAGACAAGCGAGTAAGGTTACAATGATTACAGCTGAGATTTATCCTGTTTCGGCCCCTAGCATACCTCAGTCCTCGGATTCCTTAGCGAGCTTCAATCCACTAGCGTTTCTTTCCTTCCTTAGCCAGAGAAGCCTTTATAGTGAGTAGACAAGATTACGGAAAGTACCCTCCTTTCTAACTACTTCTTAAACACAGTTTAGGTACCATTCCTAAATTGTCACTTAGATTTCTTAATAGCAAATACGAACAGAGAATTTCAACTTATAAAAATGTTGAATCCTTTACAAGGTTAAATCTTTAAGTGATATCTCTCTATTACGAACTGATTTGAACGATTTGTGTTTGTTTGATTGCTTGATTTGGAATTTTTGAAAGCTGTGATTGATTGAACACAGTGTCAGCTCTTTACGAAATTTGAGGTGATTCACCAAGTTTGAACATCTGCTCCAATCTTCTATTTATACTTTGGAGGTCTTGGAAGTAGCCGTTGCAAACTTCTCGGCTTGACAACTTTCTCAATTTCTCTTCTATTCAAATCTTTCAAATTTGCCCATTAGAAACAAATTCCAAGATGTTTAGAGACAGAGATTTTGAACATTGAAGCGTGAGATTAATATGTTGATCTTGACATGTCAAAAACTCGTTTCCTTCAAGCAATCCATTCTAATAGAGAGGCACGTTAGATGCAACATGGATTTCTATCATTCGTTGAGTTGCTGATATTGCAGAGTTATGCGGGGACACTGAAAAACAACGCATGTTAGAGGATTCCTTTTGAATTAGACTTTAGTGAGGATTCTCCAACATTTCGTACTAACACCTTTTCATTATGAGAAAACTTGAATATCTTCTTTAATTTCAGCGCATTTTCTCCTGAAAAGCATCAAAGAGAATATTCTGTCTCTCATAGAAAATTTTAACAACGCATGTGTCATTTAAATCTCTAAGTGTCAAATATACTCATCTTTTACACAAAAAAGCGAACTCAGCTTTGCTGAGTCTATATCTTTATCAACTATGTAATACTAGGATGACTCAGCTTCTCTTACACTAAGCCATAACTTAATTAACCTACCTAGTAAGCTGAGCTATTTTCCCTTTATTAAACTCAAGTAACTTTGATTAATTAAAATTCTACTCAGTATTTAATTAATTTCACTATCCTAGTCAGTTTGTTATTTCTAAAATGTTTTAAATACTGTGAGGTACTATTAACTTGGGTTCAACAATCTCCCCCATTTTGGAACAAATAAAAAACTTGGTAGTAGAAGAGATTAATTGAATAAATAGTTTAAAGATATAGGAATACCTGGAAAGTGATGTAAGACTCCCCGATATTGAGTGAATTCCTTAGTTAGTTTGGTCTCCCCCATACTGAGTGGATTTCCTTCAATCAGCTCAACTTCCCCCATACTTAGAGAAAATTTCTTCGATTTTGGACTTTGTTTTACTTTAGCTTTTCTTTGAAGATGATCTCTTGTATACATTTTCACATCAGTATATAAGCAGAAACACCATACATACTAAGTAAGATAAGAATTTAAGAAGCTCTTAACTTGATAGGGAAAAAACTCATATTTTTCATTAATAATAAAAAATACTTAGTCAGTCCACAGATAGTGTTCTGAACTAAGATTACAATGAAGTTCTATCGATTACAAGTTTTTACCTATACTAAAACGCCTTATTTACGCTGATGAGAAGAAAAATCATACAGAGAAGAGGATGGATTTCATTGATTTTGCTGTTGTTATTGTTGATGCCGAGGATGCTTTGATAGAGAAGACTTGTTAAGATTCGTAGCTCGAGTTGTATCTTCAGCTACCTTCTCCCCATTTTTTTTATCTATCATTTCACAATTTGCTTAAGATAGCCATTAAAGGAATCTAAATCAGACTAAAAATCCTCTTGACTGTCAATTATCAGAGGAGAAATCTCTTGCTCTGGCATCTCTTTTCCCTTGGTCGTTAAGAAATCTTGATTGTTCAATTCAAAGAGTAGCAAATGATGGCATCTGGAAAGATGTGCGATTTGATCAAACCCTTGGTATGCGAGTTATTGAAAGCACTACAACAGAGCTCTGAAGTCTGAGGCAGACACTATGATCTTCAGCTTATCTTCCATGTCGAGGATCCTTGGGCAAATTGATGATATACACCTTACGGTGTAGTCGATATCCTTTGCATTATACATCCTAGTAGTCACCAATGGGTTCATATTCTTCTATAGATCTTCTATCTTGACCTTGAGTACATTTAGCTTTTTGTGAACCGAGAGACCATTTCAGGATCTAATGACTCAGTTAGCTCTAGGAAAAGTTTACTCATGGCTTCAAAAAAGGCTTTATGTGCCTTCTTGATAGAATCATCCATGTAGTTGCTGACTTCTTTATAAACAACATTAAACTTGTTTGTATGAGAGTTAATGTTCAGCACATGCTACTTATCTACTTTCTTAGTGGCATGATCCATTGTCTTGATTACTCGATCCAGCTTGTCATCATAATTTACCTTGAGCCTGGACATACTCTCTAATAAATTCACCATACTATGCCTATTTCCTTGGTCATTTCCACCTCCTTCAGCACATTCTAAATCTTGCGATCTGTTCTCTTCTTTATTTTGGCATGTTCTTCACCAAACTTATGAAAGTATGTAACTTGAGTTTCCATGGTGGAAATCAAGTTACTCAGCTACACAACATCAACATCTACACTACCCTTTATCATTCTTGATACCTCATTAGCGAGAGTAGTATATGTGGGGATAGATGTAACAGCTGCACTGAGTTGAGATGCAGAATCTAATAAGCCTGACAAGATCAGAGCCATCTTATCCACTAGGCTTTTGGGGCTTTCCTTTGCCAAATGATTACGAATCACAAAATTTTTCGAACTCCTTAAAGTAGATAGATTCAGAGGGTAAACTTGTGTGTTCATTGAACTCAAGAAGCATAGCCTTAGGCTTTGTTAATAAGTCCATAAATTATTAGGCTAATAACATTTTGCTTACTACCCCATCCAACTCAGCATCATATTTGAGTGTTGAGAATTTCTTCTAGGCCAACTCTCAAATCTATGCTAAGATGGCTGAATCAGCCAAGTCCTCTTGGACTAGCTTGCAGCTACGCTCATGTACTTCATTGGCTGTAAAATTTGCCTTAGTACCATTATCACTTGCTTTTTCATGTTGAGCGGAGTTCTCAACGTTAAGAACTTCTCTAACCAGAGAGGTAAGAGGGGTAGAGGATGAGTTTGAAGAAATGGTTGTACAGTTGAAAAGGTAGAGGTTAATTTAGATTTTGTAGGAGATGGTATTATTGCAGTTTGGGTGTTTAGTGGATGAGAAGTGGTATATTGGGTTTGAGTGTTAAAAGGAGAAGAAGGTGGGGAAAACGAATCTTCTAGAATATTTACTAGAGAATTTATAGTATTAAATGGTGGAGGTTGAGGATTTATGGAAGGAATTTCAGTATCTACAAGAATAGAAGATGAGGGCTTTATAGGAGAAGAGTTGGAAAGATTTACATAAGAAATGGGGAAGGATTTAAAGGGGCCTCAAGGTTAGCTGTTTAAACCAAGGATGGGTCAACTTGAGGCATTTCATACTGAGTAGAAAGGGTCTTAGCTTGAGTGAATGAATGTGTGGGGATGCTAGGATCAGGAAGATTGAATTCTTCCTAATTAAGGGATTGGGTATCTCCAGCATCCTCCTCGCTGCTCACCACTTGAACATTTTTCATCAAGGGTCTGTTAGTGGCAGTGTGCTTACACTGTATCTCTTTTTCTTTGGCAATTACCTCCTGTGAGCGCAAGATTATGTACTAGCTTGCGTGTTCGATAATATTGACCTTTCGGGATTTAATCCTTGAATCACACAATTTTTTTATTATCTAGAGATCTTAAAATGGGAGTGCTTCTCGTCTCTAATTTTATTTTAAGGACTTAGAAAATTAGACTTTAGTAAAAATTAATTAAAAATATTTTTAAAATTAATTAAAATTAAAAAAATATAAAATCGAGGGGTGCAAAGCCGGCCTCGCCAGAAGTCTGTCGAGGCAACCTCGCCAGAACACTAGCGAGGCTTGCCTCGCCAGAGTTTCGTCCCTCACCGGATTTTTTTTAACGATCCCCAATTTTTTCAAGAATATTCCCTTATAAATATTGAGGGACTTTTTAGTGTTCGGGACCGGCAATTTTTTAGCAAAATACAAAAACACTTTGACTTTTTACAATAATATTTTCTTCCAAATTAAAAACACATTTAAATTTGATTGTTTTTACCAAACACCAAAAATATAAAGACGACGAGGAACGCTCCCAAGAATCAAGTGGGTATATCAAAGTGGATTCGCTCCATAAGAGTAAGCCTCTGAATTCCTAGAATTGCTTTATGTCATTCTTTTTATGTTTTATTTTATCCTACATGTTGACATAGGAATAATTATGCCTTCTTTTATTATGTAAATATTAATGTAATATTCTTGTTTCTTCTAATTGTTGAAGATTCCTGTTAGAATACCCCCACGAAGGGAATAAAAATTATTCCTGGATAACAGTCCTCACATTTTTGCCATGCGAGCATTTTCACTAATTAAAATGAGCAACCAATGTGTTAATAAAAATGAACCTTTTTATTTCTAAATAAGAATTTTTTATTGCCAAAATCAAATCGAACATATGTACAAATGTTGTGTTATACCCTGTCCTAACCTTTGTGGATGCAGGTAGATTAGGATTAGGTGTATGCTTAGGATTTTATTTTCCTTCGGGTATCGCAATTTAAATTTTTTTTTGGGAAATGTAATTTATAGATTAGTCGGGTGATTGCATCCTCTGAGGTTTTGTAATCTTAATATTTACATTTCCGCATTTATTTATCACTTTATGTATGGATTTATCAGTTTCCAAATATTTGAAAATCATGCATTATAAACTCGAAAACAACATAAGTACGAATATGCACAATTAAGAAATACGGTTTTCTGTAGATGTAATTTAATGTGATCCAATAAGTAGTAACCAACTTATCCTAAACCCAAGTCTCTGTGTCTTAGTGGGTCATCCCCAGACGTTAAGCCTCACAAGACTTTAATTTCGGGAAGAGCTAATCCAAGTGGCGACTCTACACTAAGAGATGATGGATTCGGGTGTGACCAATCCAAAAAATGATTTCACCTTCTCTTTCAAACCTTCCGAGTCCACAACCTGGTAAATTTTATTTTCAACAAAATCACCCCAGTGGACTACGCCTCTCATTCGCATGGTCTCAGCCCATCGCTCTTCGTGTCATCCTCTTACAATGGCGACTTCGCTAGGGATTTTTCTTAAACATTTTTCAAAGGTTTTAGATTTTGGATAAGTGCCTAAAATTATTCACATTATTCCATATTTTCTTAATTATGACATATTCATAATTTCGCATTGCAATAGAGGGGATTAGCCCATAAGTTTAAGGTACCCTATTACCGCGAAGCTTTCTCTTATACTAATCTACCTCTGTGAGAAAAGATAGTACTTGAGCGAGTGGAGCACTTGTTGCCATATCGCATGTACCTCCCTCATTCGAACCCATTTGGGGAGAGGCTTGGAGTGTATTTTAGTACAATAAGAACCTTCTATAACAACAACCCATTTACAAACCTCATGTAAATAAGCTGTAGGCATTATCCCTAGGGTGTTACCCAACAAACAATCATGCATTATATTTTCTTGCTGGTACGATCCTTAGTGATCGCAAGGTTTTAACTCTGCTTATTCTGAGGGCTTGTATTTTGTAATGAAGCCAAAAACCTTGTTCCCCACTCTTCTACTGACAAGTTAAGAAGTTCAAATATAAACAAGTGTTATCAATACCGCTTATCAAATAGAAAAATGGTGATCACTGCAAGTATACAGTTTCAATGTAGTTTTAAAAGATATCGATCCCACAGGGAAGGAATTCAGTTTTAAAGACCAACAAGAGTTACGGGGTAAACGAAAATAGGGAATTTTATTAGAGGGGTTTGGATGATAGACGGATGAATGGATAAATGAATGAATAGACTAGAGAAGATGTAAAATATAAAGATATTCCTAAAAACAAGTTTAGCAGAGAAAAACATGCAAAATCATCAAGAATATTTTGTACACTAGATAACTTCAACAAATACGGTTCTAGACGCCCTAATATTCAACAATTCATCGCAGAGCAACACACGAGATGACTTTTCTAAGTCTAGGGTAAATGAATTATGACACTTATAAGAACCTGGATAACAATATTACTATGCTTACTACGGGTCACTCTCACATAGCCATATTTAGCAAGTTACCACTCCAAAAGTGTTGGCTCACTAAACAGTGTTATAAACACAAATCCAGCGATTATACTCAATCTTGTTAACCTTGAAATCACTCTTAGAGTTAACTCGAAAGCATATAACTTGATTAATATGAATGACGTAAAATGAATTACTCGTTTTGACACATAGACATATCATAAACTTCGAAATAGAAAGTATAAGCTAAAAACAAAGTAAAGTTGTAACATATGCAAGTGAAAGCTTTGATCAAATCGAATCCACTCTTTAATGGGAGTAGTCAATTCCTGCAATTCATGTGTCTACTTTGAATTCGGTCTCGACTTGTATAGAACCTCCGCTAGGATGCTATTCTTTGAGAATCTTGAACAAAAGAGCATTGAAGAACGAAAACTTTTTTATTGATAAGTGCCTTACAATTACACTCATACAACAAATGCTCGAATTTGTGTAGAAATATAGTGATCAAAATAGGAATCGAATCACTTATACATTTTTCTCGCTAAGACTTTGAACATAGCAAAATCTAGATATTTTCACTCTCTATCTATACACGCATACTATCATTCAATGCCTTCTATTCATACCATAACCATGCACCACTCTCAATGCACACCACGAAATTGATTGAGTTTGAACCCTATTTATAGAGTGTAAAGGGTTGCGTCTATCCAAAGGAAGAGACATCTTCATTGGCGAAGAGTTGCATCACTTTAGTATGATTGGATGCAAAGATTCATACTCATCCATAATGGAAAGTCACCTTTTCATGATTAGTTGACTTCCAAAATTTGTCTTTTCGGTTGGTAGTTGATGGTGGTTGATGGCTGTTAATCGTTGTTATCTGGCAGTTGGTAGTTGAAAAGAGATAATCATTAACCATCACAAGTCATGACCGCGAATCACATGTTGCTATCGTGAACATTGGTTGGCAGTTTTCTATTTATGAAGAGTAACAAGTCGCAACCGCAAATGGATGTCACGATTGTGAAATGCTGTTTCTTCATGATTCTTCTTTGCAACTTTACCAATCTTTAACAGCTTCGATCCTACGCCAAATCCTTATATTCCAAGCATCTTTTTGCACCTTTTTCACTCTTTTTCCATAGAATTCCTTTTTTGATCATTTTACTCCCAAGGTTTACCTATTTTCTACATTTGCATAAAAAACAACTACATATCACGTGAAATCTTTTATATGAAGTATAAAATGGAACAAAACCATATCATTTTATGATTGAAAATATCATGATAATAAGTGTAATTATACACTTATTACACCCCCACACTTAACTTTTACCTTGTCCTCAAGGTAAACACTACAGAAGCGTATAAAATAGTAATCAAGTTCGTACCTCATTTGGTGAAAGACTATCGTAGTGAGTATCACATTCCCATGTTGCATAAAGTTCAAGTAAAAGTTATAAATTTCCCACAAATTAGTAATGTGCAATTTATATAGTCTAGTTGCATACCTTTTCTCTTAATGGAGAGTCAACCGAATTGCGTTTTCATATAAGTGTTATATGCTTACTCGAATATTTCCTTCTCTTAAGTATAGTATAAAGTATAAAGGACAAAGGGAGCACACTTTAGAAATTTTGATCTCAAGGCATTTTTAGGTAACCTAGGATGCTAAAAACACTCTTAGTGATTGCATTTTATGCTCTATACCACTCTCCCCTTTTTTTAGTGGTTGCATTTACTCCATACCACTTTCTCTTATTTTTTTTCTTCAAGCATATGTTTTTGAAGTACAAATTTATACTTTGAACCCATTTTTCATGCTATGTTACTTTTCTTTTTTTACTCATTGAATGGTTGCAGTTTCTGCTCTGTACCATTCCTCAACTTTTGCATAACTCATTGGTTATTCTCTCTTTCTTTTGATTTTTCACTCTAAATACCCTCATCCTTTATTGAACACTTTCAAAGTATTATGGCTGTAGTTTCCCAACACTTTAAACACACTCAATACTTATAGGACGTATTCAAGAATAGCATATAAAACTCATAGTAAGAATACTATTAGATATTGAGAAGGAGAATCCGGGGGACTAGGAGTAAATCGATAGTTTTGTTTGCTAAAGAAAGATAGTACTTTTCAAAGCATCGATTTATTACTTTTCATTAGAATCTTCATGTCTCTTTTCAATACTCCAAGTTCTGCTTGGCAATTTTCCAATTTTTGTTGCATGCTCGCCTTCCAATCTTCCGGAGCATCATCTTCTTCTTTCAATCATTGGAGCTTTTCCATGATGATGTCTAGAGATAGTATTAGAAGGTCCTGCAGAAGAATCTTCATGAGTGGATATTATCTTCTTGGTGAGATTAGAATAGGAGTAGAAAGAATATACACCATTGTTCTCTTGAAGAAGTCCGGTATTCGTTAAGTAATTCCCATCCATATAACGAAAATGCTCACCCAGTTGTTGGACATAAGGGAGTTCGTTTCATGCACCCAAGATGATAGCGGTGATAATTTCGACCGCTCCAATCTTGTTCCTCATACCGCTCCAATCTTGTTCCTCATACTTGTAGAATTCTTCTTTATTATGTCCCAAATAATATCCAAGAATTCCGCTTTTTGTTTCATCAAAGCGCAAGACAGAACAAAGAAATCTTTCTTTTGGACTTTGGTATTCTCTACTCGACAAAATGCCAAAGTGGAAAAGTATTTGTGGAGAAGAAGAATGCAATCATCCTTAATAAGTTTATTGGGAGAATTTTTAGGGTCGAAGACTCTCTTACCCATTAAATCTACCGAAACTCGATTTGGTTGAAAAGAATCCGTCATGCTCGATGAATTTTCAACTTAGAACCCGAACCAAACTCTCATCATCTCTCTTGTGACTGTGTAATGCCTTCCTTGGTTACGAAATTGAATCACCCTCTTCCTTTTATCTTCAAAATCGAATGTCACTAGACATTCTAAAATCTAATCGCGGTTTTGTGGAAATCACATTCCCACAAATCGGCTAAAACCCAAATCATTAAGATACAACCCCATTTATTCATGGAGTCCTAAAGTCTCCAAGAAAACTTAAGAAAATCATACCATTGATTTCCAACTTATTTAGAACTTGGAATCTCTTCCCTTCTTCACATGTGCGAATCGGAAAAGGATAGCCGTACTCTTGTTGGTAATTCGCAACTTCTCTCCTATTTGCGGCTACCTTAACACGAGGTATATTAGTGTTTTAAAGAGAAGGTTGAAAAAGTTTACATTGTAGAAGAATAGAGATTAAAATTTTAGAACTTATGTAAGCTTTATAGAAGGTTGTGGTGGATAGTGTTCAAATTAGACCTATTTATAGAGTTCCCAAAGGTCTCTAATTGGCCACAATAGTCAATTTAGCCGATTATAATGACAGTTTTAGCCATCTGTTACGTGTTACATCATGATCTGTAAAGGTTATATTTTGTGTGTGTCGCAATCGCAAAGGCTTGTCACGATTGTGACTTTTCTCACGACAGAAATAGAAAGTTTCACTACATAATGTCATAGGCGTGATCTATAGTCGCAGTCGCGACTTTCTACATTTCTTCTATCTTTTCAATTTTTAGAATTACTCCTAGAAAACTTAAGAAAAAAAATATGTTAAATATAAATAATTAATATTTACTATTTTATACCTGGAATGAATTATGGTGAAGATAGTAATTGAACATCAATGTCTTGTTGTTTAAATTTATTTTCGAGATAATGTTTGCATTGTTGGCCATTGGCTTGAAATATTTCTCCATTTTCGGCTTTCAATTCCAATGCTCCATTGTCAAACACTTGAATAACTTCATAGGGTCCCTTCCAATGAGATTTGAGTTTTCCAGGGAACAAGCGAAGCCTGGAATTATATAAAAGAACTCTCTCTTCGACCATAAACTTCTTTTCCCGTAGTTTTGCATTGTGCCATCGTTTTGTCTTCTCTTTATAGATCTTTGCATTTTCATATGATGAAAAACATAGTTCTTCTAAAACATTTAAATCCAACTTTCCTTTTTCGCCGGCTTTGTGTAAATCAATATTCAAATTCTTCAAAGCCCATAAAGCCCTATGCACTAATTCTACTGGTAAATGATAAGCCTTTCCGTAAACCAATTTATAGGGTGTCATACCAATAGGAGTCTTAAAAGCTATTTGGTAAGCCCATAATGCATCATTTAACTTAGTAGACCAATCTTTCCTAGAATTTGAGACAGTCATTTCGAGAATCCACTTAATTTCTCGATTAGAGATTTCTACTTGACTACTAGTCTGAGGGTGATATGGGGTAGCAACCTCATGATGTACTCCATACTTATGCATCAAGCTTTCAAAAGTCTTATTGATGAAATGTGAACCACCATCGATAATTATGGACCTAGGAACTCCAAATCTACTAAATAATTTCTTAAGAAACTTAACAACTATTCTAGCATCATTCTTACTATATGCACTAGCTTCAACCCATTTAGAAACATAATCAACTGCAACCAGAATGTAATTATTACCATTAGAGGCTGGAAATGGTCCCATGAAATCTATACCCCAAACATTAAAAAGCTCTACTTCTAAGATGTTTTTCAAGGGCATTTCATCTCTTCGACTTATATTTCCTGTTCTCTGACAATTATCACAATCTGAACAAAATCTCTAGCATCCTTGAACAATGTTGGCCAATAAAACCCACTCTCTAGAACTTTAGCAGTGGTTTTTACTGGTCCTAAATGTCCTCCATATATGCTATCATGGTAATGACTTAAAATTGAAGAAAAGTTAGTATCATCTATACATCTGCGAATAATACCGTCGGCACATACCTTAAACAAATAAGGGTTATCCCACATAAATGATCTAATATCCTTAAGAAATTTCTTCTTACCATTAGAATCTAAATCAGAGGGTAAAGTATGCGTAACTAAGTAATTTACAAAGTCAGCACACCATGGACTAACAGCATGTTTAACAGATATAAGATTTTCATCTGGGAAGATTTCATTAGTATCCCCAGTTTCACTTATAGGTCCCTTATCATCTTCTAAATGAGATAAGTGATCAGATATGGTATTCTCACTTCCCTTTTTGTCCCTTATTTCTAAGTCAAATTCTTGTAAAAGAAGGATCTACCTAATTAATCTAGGTTTGGCATCTTTTTTAGAAAATAAATACCTTAAAGCAGCATGATCTATATAAACTATTACTTTAGACCCAATCAAATATGATCTAAACTTATCACATGCATATACGACTGCTAACATCTCCTTTTCCGTGGTGGTGTAATTGAATTGTGTAGAAGATAAAGTGTGACTCGCATAGTAAATTGCATGCAAATTATTTTCATACCTTTGACCTAATACACAACCAACAGCAACATCACTAGCATCACACATCAATTCAATTGGCAGAGACCAATTTGGTTTCACAATTATGGGTGCTGAAACTAATGCTTGTTTTAAAATGTTGAAGGCCTTTAAACAATCATCAGAGAAATCAAACTTCACATCTTTAACTAATAAATTAGTTAAAGGTTTAGCAATAACTAAAAAATCCTTAATAAACCTTCTGTAAAATCTAACATGGCCTAGAAATGATCTTATTCACTTAACATTTATGGGAGGAGGTAATTTCTCAATGATCTCGGTTTTTTCTATATCTACATGAATTCCCTTCTCATCTATCTTATAACCTAAAACTATACCTTCATTAACCATAAAATGACATTTCTCCCAATTCAATACCAAATTAGTTTCTTCACATCTAGCAAGTAATCTATAAGAATTTTCTAGACATTTTTCAAAAGAATCTCCATATACAGAGAAATCATCCATGAAAACTTCCATAATATCCTCAACATACTTAATAAAAATAGCAGAAACACACCTTTGAAAAGTAGCAGGAGCATTGCACAACCCAAAAGGCATTCTTCTATAAGCAAATGTACCAAATGGACATGTAAAAGTGGTTTTGTCTTGGTCATCTAGCTTGATATCAATTTGAAAATATCCAGAGAATCTATCAAGAAAACAGTAAAATGCATGACCTGATATCCTTTCTAACATTTGATCTATAAATGGTAAAGGGAAATGTTCTTTCCTACTGGTTGTATTTAATTTTATGTAATCTATGCAAACTCTCTAACCTATTTTTGTCCTAGTAGGAACTAAGTTACCCATTTCATTTTGAACTACAGTTATACCTCCCTTTTTCGGAACACATTGAACAGGACTGACCCATTCACTATCTGAAATTAGATAGATAATTCCTACATCTAGCAACTTAATAATCTCCTTTTTAACAACTTCCTTCATGTGAGGATTTAATCTTCTTTGTCTTTCTATCTTAGGTTTACTATCATTTTCCAAATTTATTGAATGCATTACTATATTAGGGCTAATCTCTCTAATATCAGAAATTTGCCAACCAATACTCCTAATTCTACCCTTTATTGTCTCTAATAACGCTTCTTCCTGCAGTCTAGATAACTTATTAGAAATGATAATGGGTATGGTATTATTGCTTCCTAAAAATGCATACTTCAAATGACTAGGTAATTGCTTTAATTCTACTAAACGTGGTTTATCTATAGAAGGTGATGTAGGATCATCTTCTCTAACTAATTTTTTTGTTTCAGAGGAATATTCTAAATTTTCAAGGAATTCAGATGTTGACTCTTCACAAGATGTAACATGACAAATTTCATCAATGCATGTATCAGTTAGTTTATCTATCATGTAATCATCAGAAAAGTTATCCCAATGTATATTAGTAAACATTTTGACACAAAACAAAATCAAATAACAAACAAATATATAAATAAAATAAAACTAAAATAAAAACGTACTGTAGTCTCCAACTATTTAATCTCTAAGAACACACTTGTCTTCCCCGGCAATGGCACCAAAAACTTGATCGCAAGGTTTTGACTCTACTTATTCTAAGGGCTTATATTTTGTAATGAAGCCAAAAAACTTGTTCCCCACTTTTCCACTAACAAGTTAAGAAGTTCAAATATGAACAGGTGTTGTCAATACCGCTCATCAAATAGAAAAAAGGTGACTACTGCAAGTATACAGTTTCGATGTAGTTTTAAAAGATATCGATCCCACAGGGAAGGAATTTTGTTCTAAATACCAACTAAAGTTACGTGGTAAACAAAAAAAGGGAATTTTATTGGAGGGGTTTGGGGTGATAGATGGATGAATGGATAGATGAATGAATAGACTAGAGAAGATGTAAAATATAAAGATATTCCTAAGAACAAGTTTAGTAGAGAAAAACATGCATAATCATCAAGAATATTTCGTACACTAGATAACTTCAAAAAATACGGTTCTATATGCCCTAATATTCCACAATTCACCACAGAGCAACACAAGAGATGACATTTCTATGTCTATGGTAAACAAATTATGATGATTTGGTAAGTGTATAATTACACTTATTATCATGACATTTTCAATCACAAAATGATATGGTTTTTTTCATTTTTACTTCATGTAAAAGATTTCACGTGTTATGTAGTTGTTTTTTATACAAATGCAAAAACTACGTAAATATTGGGAGTAAAATGAACGAATGCGAAATTCTATGGAGAAAGAGTGAAAAAGGTGCAAAAAGATGCATGGAAGATAATGATTTGGCTTAGGATCGAAGTTGTCGAAGATCGGCAAAGTTGCAAAGAAGAATCATGAAGAAACATCATTTCACGATCGTGACATTTATTCACGGTCGTGGCTTATCTCTCTTCATAAATAGAAAACTACCAACCAATGTTCATGGTCGCAACATATGATTCGTGATCATGATTTGTGACGGTTAATGGTTATCTCTTTTCAACTACCAACAGCCAGATAACAACGATTAACCACAATCAACTACCAACCAAAAAGACACCCTTTGGAAGTCAACAAATCATGAAAAGGTGCCTTTCCATTGTGGATGAGGACGAATCTTTGCATCCAATCAAAATGAAGTGATGCAACTCTTCACCAATGGACATAACTCTTTGTTTGGATAGACGCAACCCTTCGTACTCTATAAATAGGGTTTAAACTCAACAAATTTCATGTGGGGAATTGAGAGTGTGCACGTGGTGCATGGTTATGGCATGAATAGAAGGCATTGAATGATAGTATGCGTGTATAGATAGAGAGTGAAAAAATCTAGATTTCACTACATTCAAAGTCTTAGCGAGAAAAATGTATAAGTGATTCGATTCCAATTTTGATCACTATATTTCTACACAAATTCGAACATTTGTTGTACAAGTGTAATTGCAAAGCACTTATCAATAAAAGTTTTTGTTCTTCAACATTCTTTTATTCGAGAATCACAAAGAATAACATCCTAGAGAAGGTTCTGTATGAGTTGAAACCGGATTAGAAGTAGACGCGGGAATTGCGGGAATTGATGGCTCCCATTAAAGAGTGTATACGATTTGATCTACTTTAGCTTTCACTTACATACCTTACAACTTTACTTTGTTTTCTTCTTATACTTTTTATTTCAAAGTTTATCATATGTCTATGTGTCATAACGAGTAATTAGTTTTGCGTCATTTATGTTAATCATGTTATATGCTTTCGAGTTAACTTTAAGAGTGATTTCGGAGTTAACAAGATTGTGTATAGTCATTGGATCTGTGATTATAATGTTGTATAGTTAGCCAACCTTTTTGGAGTGGTAACTTGCTAAATATGGCTCTGTGAGAGCGACACGTAATAAGCATAGTAAAATAGTTATCCAGGTTCTTACAAGTGTCATAATTCTTTTACCCTAGACTTAGAAAAGTTATCTCATGTGTTGCTCTGCAGTGAATTATTGAATATTAGGGCGTCTGGAACCTTATATGTTGAAGTTATTTAGTATATGAAATATTCATGATGATTTTGCATGTTTTTCTCTGCTAAACTTGTTCTTAGGATTATCTATATATTTTACATCTTCTCTAGTCTGTAAATACATCTATCCATTCATCCCTCTATCATCCAACGCATCTAACAAAATTCCCTATTTTTCTTTTATCCCATAAATCTAGTTGGTCTTTACAAACAAATTCCTTCCCTGTGGGATCGTTATCTTTTAAAACTACATCTAAATTGTATACTTGCAGTGGTCACCATTTTTCTATTTGATAAGTGGTATTGACAACACCTATTCTTATTATGAGCTTTTATCTTATCAGTAGAAAGGTGGGGAACAAGGTTTTTGGCACCGTTACTGAATATAAACCCTCAAAATAAATAGAGTCAAAACCATTCGATCAAGTTTTTGGGGCCGTTGCCAGGGAAAGCAAGTGCGTTCTAGAGATAAAATTGCTGGAGAATGGCAATTATATAGATTTATTTATTTTTGTTTTTGTTTTTAGTGTTATATTTGTTATTAACATATTTTTCTTACTTATTCATTGAGTTTTCTTTCTAGTGTGTGCATGCAAAGTACGCATAGTTCAGGAGAAAGTTTGGCATCTTCGAATCAGAAATAGAATGCTTTGAAGCATGAAAAATTAAATAAATTAAAAAAGTTGAAGAATTTGAAAATTTTTGATTTTTTGTGTTATTTATACATTATCCATACCTATACTATACTAACATATGTTCCAAGGTTATTTTGAGTGTTAGGTATTTCAAGTTGGATGTTAGTGCATATTTCAAACTAAATGTTTCGAGTATGACCACACTTTTAGAGTGTGAGCATTTTCGTACAACATTTGGCAAGGATGAGTTGTGAGTAACATTCAAAAGCAACATTCCATGTAAGTTTAGATATATATTTCAATGCAACATGAATTAGTATAAGTTATATGGTTTAAGTTTAATGCTACAGATAAATTAGTAGTGTAGTGATATCTAGTAGTATTCTTACTATGAGGTTTATATGAAATTCTAGAATAATTTCTATAAGTATTGAGTATGTTTAAAATGATGGGAAACTAGAGCCATAATATTTTGAAAGTGTTCAATAAAGGATGAGGGTATTAAGAGAGAAAAATCAAAAGAAAGAGAGGATAACCTAAGAGTAATGCAAAAGGTGAGGAATGGTAAAGAGCAGAAATTGCAACAATTCAATGAGTGAAAAAAGAAAAGTAGCATAGCACAAAAAGTTAGTGCAAAGTACAAATCTGTACTTCAAAAACATATGCTTAAAAGAAAAAAATTTGAGAAAGTGGTATGGAGCATAAAATGCAACCCCTAAAAAAAGGGGAGAGTGGTATGGAGCATAAAATGCAACCACTAAGAGTGTTATTAGCGTCCTAGGTTACCTAAAAATGCCTTGAGATCGAACTTTCCAAAATGTGCTCCCTTTATCCTTTATACTTTATACTATACTTGAGAGAAGGAAATATTCAGGTAAGCATATATATAACACTTATATTAAGACTCGATTTGGTTGACTCTTCATTAAAAGCGAAGGTATGCAACTAGACTATAAATTGCACATTACTAATTTATGGGAAATTTCAAACTTTTACTTGAACTTTTTGAAACGTGGGAATGTGGTACTCAATACAACAGTCTTTCGCCAAATGAGGTACGAACTTGAATACTATGTTATACACTTTTTTTGTGTTTACCTTGAAGATAAGGAAAAAGTTAAGTGTGGGGTATGATAAGGGTATAATTACACTTATTATCATGACTTTTTCAATCATAAAATGACATGGTTTTGTTTCATTTTATACTTCATACAAAAGATTTCACGTGGTTTGGAGTTATTTTTGATGCAAATGTAAAAACTAGGTAAATCTTCGAAGTAAAATGAACAAAAGTGGAATTCTATGGAAAAAGAGTAAAAAAGGTGCAAAACGATGCGTAGAACACAATGATTTGGCTTAGGATCGAAGTTGTCAAAGATTGGCAAAGTTGAAAAGAAGAATCATGAAGAAAAAGCATTTCACGATTGTTACATCTATTCGTGATCACAACTTATTACTCTTCATAAACAGAAAACTACCAACCAATGTTCATGACCGCAACATGTGATTTACGGTCATGACTTGTGACAATTAATGGTTATCTCTTTTCAACAACCAACCGCCATCAACCACCATCAACTACCAAATGAAAAGACATCCTTTGGAAGACAACCAATCATGAAAAGGTGGCTTTCCATTGTGGATGAGGATGAATCTTTGCATCTAATCAAAATTAAGTAATGCAACTCTTCGTCAATGAACACGACTCTTCTTTTGGGTAGACACAACCCTTCGTACTCTATAAAGGGGGTTCAAACTCAACCAATTTCGTGTGGGGAATTGAGAGTGTGCACGTGGTGCATGGTTATGGCATGAATAAAAGGTATTGAATGATAGTATGAGTGTGTATAGATAGAGAGTGAAAATATCTAGATTTTGCTACGTTCAAAGTCTTAGAGAGAAAAATATATAAGTGATTCGATTCCTATTT
>CATIWQ010172995.1:0-10345 GCA_949673415.1 Euphorbia schlechtendalii | reverse complement strand
TTTGTACATTTTTTGCCGTGGTCTTCAGTGCCCTTTGCTTAATAAAATTGCTCGCTCCAATAAGTGGATTAGTCTGGGAAATAAACCTCCCAGGATACCACTATAAAATCTTGTGTGTTGTTTATATTTCCGCACTTAGATTAGCTCGTTTTGTATGATCTGTATGCGATAATCTGAGTTATAAACACAACATTATTAATAAAATATCTAATATAAGTGTTGTTAATATTTTGTCAACTAATATAGTGGTTTAGTAAATTTAGTAATTCTAAAGCATATCAGAGGATGTGCTCAATTTTTGCCACCTTCCATATTTGTCTCTCATTCAGCTTTTAACAATTGACGCATTTGTAGAAATGAAAAACTCAAAAATATGAAAGAAAAACTGAAATTGTCACATGTTACAAATTAAATGAGAAACATGGAATGAATAATCAGATTCGGGACAACATATTTCAATCAATAACGATATAAAATTAGTTGTTATTTGTATCATTAAAATGAAATGGTTTTCTTTATAATTGATTTTCAATTTTTAATACCATTTCGTTTTACCATTATTCCATGTACTATTGTAAATAACAAAAAGCAATCATCTCAATAAAAAAAATAAATTTTAGAATACATTAATTTTTTTATTATCTTAATTAATGTAATATTTGGAAAGATCGATAATAAAAATGAAACATAGTTGTAAAAATTTTCATATACTTATAGATTCAATGATGAACGTGAAACACAAATTTTATTCTTGATACCGACTATTTAAATCTTGTAAATGTGTTAAATCAAACTAATCGCTTCAATGCGGTTCACTCTCTTGGTTATATTTTCGTAAGTAATTCGTAAGTAATAATGTTTTATTACTTAATGGCGCTGGATAAGTAATAAATGCTTATCGGAAAGGTAACTTTTGTGGTTGAATTACCGTCATATTCAACTCTGTGTCTTGACCAAGTTTGGTACTCTTATTGTTATTTTGTATCTTTTATTTTGCTATTATAATCACTTTGTCGTTTCTTATCCAGATTTAAAACATTGACTAAGAGCAATTAAAAAAAAGTAGAATATCCAAAATATTTAAGCACTGAAAACAGAATAATTTAGTAGGGATGATTGGTTTTGGATAAAAATCAATGGATGTTACATGGAAGTCTCCAAAAGGGAGCAAATTACAAAAAAAATATTAGCTTTGCACAATCAAAGTTTATTGGCATAATCATATTTTTAACGTGCAATAATAACCAAGTAATGCCTTTTTTGAACATATTAAAAAAATCCTAATTGATAAATTAATCAAATTATCTGGTGTGAAGGCAACTAAAATTTTTTTAAATAACTAAACAAAAAAAATTGATATCCAGACGAGCCGACGTGTTTGTCGGCGGTGAGAAATCAACCATCACCGACTAATAGCAACTCAATTCAATTGCCACTTTTTTCCTTCTTTCACTAATTAAATTCCCATCTAATCATTTACTATTTTTATTTCTTAAATGACCCGAGAAGGAGATATCTATAAAATGTAGTTTACTTTGCAACATAAACTGATCAAGGCTAGATTCAGATTCAACTTTCTCACTATATACATTTATAGATTGCTATCAAATCCCATCTTACCATTCATCAATTTTTTTAATTCCTTTTACAATTATTAAAGGAGTGATCATCAAGAAATGTAGTTTACATAATGTAAACTGATTATATGAGATAAGTCTTAATTCGAATTTTACTAAAATACATTTATATAAAAAAGATGTCGAGTTTTCAAAGTATCGAGCTAAATATTATACCAAAAAATGAATTTGGGTCATATCGGAATATTTTCAATTGTAATGAGTCAATATAATTAATGGCGTGTACTTGTAATAGGTTAAACCTAAATGCAAAAATTAGACCAACACAGTACATTTTTCTAGTGGCAAAAAGGAGAATTAGTGGATAAGTCAATAACCAAAATAAAAGAGTTACCCCCACCTAATAGGCTAATACACAGTAATTATTAATTTGTTCTTTTTATATTATTAATTGAGTGACGAAAAAATTAATCCAATAACAAAAAAATAGTAATAAATAAACCCCGGCAACGATACACCTAAACATAATTACATTAAAAATAAAAAGATTGAGTATTAAGTAATTATTATTTATCTTTCATCACTAGTCCATACCAGTTATACAAAAATATTAAAAAACAACTATTTTCAGATAAAAAAACAATAAAATTTAATAACTGTTTCTTAAAAAAAATTGACTATAAAAAGGTAAAGGATGATGATAGACAATGCCGCTTACATAAATTATTTAATTAACGGCAGAATATTCTTATTCTTAATTTCCTTAAAAATAAAAGAAATCAATAAACATATAAATCGACATCAACTTTTTTTTTTTTTGAAAAACAAATCGACATCAACTTGCTTTGCTTCACGGAGAAGAAGAAGAATCTAAGGAAAAGGACTTATAAGGCGGCGGGGAGTTGAATATAAAACAAACCAACTCCTTTGATTTCATTTGAACGGACTAAAAAGTAAAACGTAAAGGTGGCGAATTCAGAAGAGAAAAAGCATAACATTAATGTGGAAGAATGGGTGTATGAGCAGCCATTGTTATCTGTTTGTGGGTTGAACAGAGAAAAAGAAATGTCTGCCATGGTTTCTGCTTTAACTCATGTTGTCACTGGCCAATTCCCAAATCATTCTAATTCTTCTTCTTCTTCTTCTTCTCATTGTTCAACTGTTGGCGTTAAGAGACCAAGAGAAGCCCTTTCCATTCATCAAAACACCCTTTCTTACGGAGTTTCTTCTTTTTCTTCTACTCATCATCCAGGTACTTTTATCATTCCTTCCTCATTTACATTTTAAAAAACTTTCTGAATCTATTTCATGTAAAAAAATATTTTTTTTTTAAAGAACACTTGTATCATCTCTATTTTGCCAAACCATCACAACCACTATTGGAAATTTCCCTCTTGCTACTTGTAAAAAATTACACTAACTTTTTTCTTAAATGTTTTTCCCCTGAATTTCACGTTTTTAGCTTTTGGTTGGTTTCTTTCAACACATGTAACATTTAGAGGGTAAACAGTCACGTTTTCTACAACTTCGAGGGAATGTGGACACTTTAAGTTCAGAATTTGTATATTGTTGTTTAAATTAAAATTATTTCTTAATAAAAAACACTTTGCATCATATCCATTTTGCCAAACCATCACAACCACTCTCCATTGGGCCTCCAATTATCCCTAAACCTTTAAAAATGTAACATTACTGATTGATCTTGTAAAAAAATGCACAAGGTTTTTTTTAGATGTCGCGTTTTAGATTCAGGTTGATTGATTGGTTCCTTTGAAAAGTCAATCCAAACAGAGTCTGACTTCTGAATGACTGTCAAAGGACAAATAGTTACATTTCTTACAACTTTGAGGGAGTGTGGACATTTTCAAAGTTGAGAAATACAACAGATTGTTACATGTGCAGAGAATTCAAGCATTGCAGCAAGTATAGTAATCCCGCCAACAACAACGAGTCCCATTTACGAGCACAACGAGAGCAGTAACAAAGCAGAGCCAAGAAGAAAATACAGGGGAGTCAGGCAAAGGCCATGGGGGAAATGGGCAGCTGAAATAAGAGACCCATTTAAAGCCGCCAGAGTTTGGCTAGGCACTTTTGACACTGCTGAAGCTGCTGCAAGAGCCTATGACGAGGCTGCCCTTAAATTTAGGGGCAGCAAGGCCAAACTCAACTTCCCTGAAAATGTCAAACTTGGTCCATCAACTTCAAATCCAATCCCAACCCAGTTAACCATTTCTAATCCCCCAAATACCCTTTTGGCCACTCACCCAATTGCTAATGAAATGTCAACCAACTTGGCCACCAGCAACCCTTTGATTTTGGGTATTGGTGCTACTGCTTATGATCAAAACCAAACCTTTGGCATCTATGACCAAATATTTTCGCCATCTTCTTCAATGCAACTATCTCCATCTCAATCTCATCCTCATATTCCTTTGATTTTTCCACCATCAACGTCCGGTGACTTGAGATTTACAACCACTCAGAGTAGCAGTGCAAATATCACACTTCCGCCTTGGTTTGACTTTAATCGTCATAATTCTTCTAGATAAAAAAAAGCCAATTCGGGGGTCTTCTTTTTTTGGGTGATATTCATATTTTTGCATTTCGATTTCCTTGTATTCATTCTTTGATTTGGCTTAATAAGATAACGGTGTTCTGTTGTCAACTCTATTGTATTCTTCATTACCTTTAGAAATAATTATTCCACAACAGGTTACCATCAATAGTAAATGAACTCTTAATATGCTAGAACATCCATCATCAGCTATCAGAGAATAGCAGATAACAAGACACAATATTATTGAGATTAAAAAACGAGAACGTAAATTCGGGCATCCATTAATGTCAACAGAATGAATATCAAGTGAAGAGAGTCGTCATACCAAATAGAATACATAAAAAGCAAGTTTTTGTTGCGCAAATGATTACCGAATCTTAAACAGATGCAGAGAGTAATTTTTTTCCAGTGCTATGTGACACAAGTATACAAATTTCCTAATGTGCTGCCCTACGATGTCACTATTACCTTTTCCGAAGAAAAAACTTCTGCACAAGTTCGTGCCTGAATCATACTACCCGCCAAAGATTCGAAATCTCATATAGGACCAAACTGCATGAAAAGGGACAAAAAAAATTGTCACTAGTTGCATGACACGGTAAAAAGACTTTGACGAGTTACTAGGAAGAATAATTGTTACCTGCATGGAATCGTTTGGAAAATTTAACCGTTCTAAACTTTAAGAGCAGCTTTGTGTACCATAGTTTCTTTGTGTATTTGGTGGCAACTCTTTTCGACAAGATCGAGCAGCTTCTCCAAATTCACTGCCCATGAGTTTAGAATGTCATTGCTGTCTTTTGTCACTTGGAAACAAACTATCCCCTTTGGCCTGTCGATCCTTGCCATCAGGGCTTTGGATACGACCATATCTGACAGGTGTTTCTCGGCATCCTATATTTAGATTAGATCGAACATGATTTAAGACAGGAAAATATGAAATTGAAGTTTGCACGTAAATGTAAGATGATATCAACCATGCTTGGAAATTAGGTGGCAAATTATGGAAATCAAATCGCCAAGATACTGTAACTCAACTAAGCCTATAACTTCCACTCCATGTTTTACCAGCACAGTGAACATTTTCAACTTGCAAACTACAAAGTGACAAACAGAAAGGAGGCTAATTTAATTTAAACAGACCCTTCTACCATTCTCGAACCAGCCAAAATAATTTACCATACGGAACCACAATTTGGCACCTCTTACTGCTAAATCAGTGTTTAAGAAGTAGACTTGAGCCAAGGGGGACTTTCAGTTCCACAACTATAATTTTATGCCTATTGGCCTCCTGAGCCAATTAAAAAAGGTTGTGGACAACATTCGAGGTGGATATCTCCAACATAGTTACTAAAATAACTAATTGACTAAGTTGACTAATTCAACTCAACGAGGGATACAAGCACAACACAATAGAATTCACTTGAACAATGCACCCGTCAATTAAGATTAATGAGTATGATAAGCTTTAAGCTTAATTAGGTCAGAATATCTGAACAGAAGCACTTTGAAAGAATAAAATTTCATAAGCTTCAAACATGCATAGACAGCATAGTAAAGAGCAAAGAAAACATAAACGAACATTTCAACACAACATGTACACATCAAGACGTGCACATATACATAAAATAAAGATTATTCAGATATAAGCCATAAACAATTGAGAATAACAAAGCAGAAGCAGACCTGGATGCTGAGACACAACAACTCCGCAAGCCTCTTCATAGTAATCCTTGAATAGTACTTTGATACAACAAGGATATTCTGAAAAGCAATCATTATCATGAATAAGATCAATGAATTAGATGTATACTAAGGAGAGGTACATCATTTAGCATTAAAGAAATAGTTACATGCTCAATTATTCTTTGTTTCAAATCTTCAGCAGCTTTGTCACCCAAAGAACCTCCAAGCATGTTCTTCTCAGTATTAAACTCTTCATTGTATGTATTCCAAAGAGAGGTCCACTGGATTACCTCCATTGTGACCAATTGTTTTAAAAGCAACCTAAGTAACAAAAATGAAACAAACAAAACATTAAAAAAAATTAAATCAAATCAAGTAACAAAAGTAACGCAGGAGTCTATTGTGGTTCATACTTAAACTTTGGAAGTTCAGAAAGATTTTTATCCTCTAAAGTGGAAGTCAAAAGGCTTGACTGCATTGGATCATGTGGTGCCAGCACCAAAAACCAACAGATTTTCCTCAGAACCTACATGTTAGAGAATGTCAGTCACCAAAAACACATTACAGATCTTTGCTGGATATGCGCTGTTAAGCATAAGGATTACCGGAGTCCATTGAGCAGGATTTTCCTTAACAGAAGGAATCTCATATATTGCCTTGTAGCAACGGCAAATTTCAAGGTAGTCATTGTTATGGGAATAATACCTAGACAACGAGAGCAAGAACAGGGTAAGACAGCCATCCTTTGTTAAACATAACTGAGATGCACCACTATCAGCATAAAGCAGTAAGCCATTCAAAGCTTTAACTAACAAAAACAACAAAGAGTTCAACAGATCAATATTACAACTAAATACAAGGAGTCTTAATCAACGTCACACTGAAACACATGGGATATACCAACTTCTTTACTCATTCTGCTTCTATGCATGTACACAGTATAGCAAGGAATAATCCATGATAAAGATAATTTTACATTAGAAACCTATCTAACAAGTCATTTTTCAAGTCAAAAAGCAATATGTATGCTACAACACAGCATTAAGATGCTATACATCAACCAACATTTGTACACTCGCAGCCACCCAATTTCTTTTCAGTTCAATGTGAAACACAATGTAGGGATTCTCTAAGATATACGTGAAGTGTTAAAGTTATGTCAAGAAGGTAACATCAAGGAATTTGCATCACATTTGAAATAAGATAATCAAATATAAAATATATACAAATCTGTGATTCAGAAACTGTTTTGTGTGGCCCAAATTGGGAGAGATTATAATTTAGTAACAAGTTTTTTATTCCATAAATCAGGTTCAGTAATTTATCTTTTTTTAACATCAAAATGCCAAATTGAAATCCTAAAGCGGACCCAACTGTTGTGGCCGTGATGGTAAATATTCCTATTCCAAACAACAAGTAATATATTAAAAGACTAGCACAGTCCAACGTAAATCAGAGAACACTCAAACGGAAACATATAGAAACAAATTCTGTAATAACATGTTGGAGGGTAGAAAGTGAAAAAAGATACCGTATCATTAATTCATAGTATATACGCTTCAACTCCAACAATGATGGTATATCAGCAGGTGCCTCTTCAACTAAATTATCACCTTCCTTAGGTTTCTTCTTTTCTTTTGAAGGATCAACTTCAAATACTCTTGGACTAATCTTCCTTGAAAGGATCTGTGCCCGAACATAATCTTGACGGTCTAGGCATAGACGAACCTATTAAAGTTACCCATAAAGTTGAGACACGATTAAGAAATAAAAAATAACCAATCCCCAAAAGAATTGAACTGAATTAATCACAAAGAAGGCCCATAATCTGATGCAGTCCTGGTACAAAAATGAAAAAACCCTGCTGAAAAACCTAAAAATTAAATTTTAAAATTTTTACACCAACTAATTGCATTTACACCTAAAAACTTCAGCCACCAAGACTAAGTTGCAATCGATGGCAACATCATTTCATAATAAGAGATTCAAAGATAAAGATAAGTACTAAATAATGAAATTGGAAAAAAAACAAAACACATACTTGTTCAAGAATGAAAGCAATTTTTTCTGTCTTGGCCATCGCACCAAAAGTTTCCACCTGAGTCAAACCAAAAAAAGCATGAAAAGGAAGCAGAGAAATACCGAGATTTGAGCAAAAATGACAAAAAATGAGCCAGTAAGTTCAAACAAGCATGATCATTTCCATATATGATAACTGATAGTTCATATAAACCATTTCCAAATGAAACTCAAACTTACAGCAACTTCTTGCATCAGATCTGCAGCTTCTGCTATAAGTCCCTGTTCTTCCTTAATCTTAGCTAGCTTTTTAATCAACCTTGCTCTCTCAATTTCAACATAAATCTGCAGAACATAAAATCTTGTTAAAAAATGTGTACGGTTAATGCATGACCATACCAAAATAGATCAAAAGAGAATTCTTTACTATTCACCTTTCCAGCAGAAACACTGTTAAGTGTCTTAATAAGTTCTATACGAGTTTCAAGATCTGGTGTCTCATCAATGTATTGCATTGCTTGCTGGACCATAGCAGTTACAGCCTGTGGATAAAAGAGACAGCCCCACCAACAGAATGAGCATGAAAAGTGATAATATAAGCCAAAGTTTCAAGAACAATTTGAATAGATGTTGGCAACAGTCACGCCAAACAAATCTGCACCAAATTCCAATAAAAAGCCTAAAAACTAGCCACGGAAATAATGGATCAATAGTCAACACTAGTAGCTAAGCATGCAAAGACGGATATAACGATATCTGTGTATGTATTTAACTCAGTAAAATTCACGATGCTATTCACTTTGAAATCATTCTTATTTTTTTAAGCACAAAAACTAAAAAGGAAGGCCTTCCAACCACTAGGGAAACAATCACAGAGATATAATCCAAATTCAACAAGTGAACATATAAATAAACCATGCAGTAATAGCTTTGTAATTCAAATTCACATAAAAGAAGATAAATTGAGTACCTGCTTAAGTTGACCACGTTTCTTAGACAGGAGAACAATCTGGTCATTAAGCATCTTCCAGTCTTTTGCTTCGAAGCAAAGTTGAAGAATTTCAGTAACGGCCTTTTTTGTGCCGGCGACGTCACCGGCAAGCCTCATTTGTTTCTCGACATTCTGCAACTGCTCTATCGCCGACTCCAAATTTGCCTGAATTTCCATTCGCAAAGAATAAGAAACGAGAATTCCGGTAGATCTGAGTAAGGAAAAACTAAGAAACAGACTCACCATCTTAAATTGTCAAAACTCTGAATGTAGATGCAATTCGGAATGAACCCTAGATACTAATTTTTGAGAGAATGAGAATGTAAAGAAAGAGCTGTTTTTTCCGGTTGTTTAAATAAAGGGGATCTATTCAAAACCCCTGCGCAAGAAACCATGAAATGGATCGGGTACACCCATGACCCGATTGCCCACTTGTACTATTTTGTTTTAAAATGTAAAAACTTTAGTAAAAAGAATAAATACGTTGAAAGAAAAAAAAAATTATAATTATTAGTTGTAAATATTTCTTGAATAACATATAAAAAGGATTAATTAAGCTGTAAATTATTTTATAATATTGAAGTCACTTAGAATTTAATAAGATTGAAACAATGTAATTGTTTGTTGAGAATAATATAAAAAAAATGAGCAAGGAGAAATCATCGGTTTGGAATGGTTAATTTAAAGTTGCTTTTCGAGTCTTGAGACACGGATTGGGTTTCCTAAGCGAATGGGAGGAAGGTAATCAATATGAACGTTTAGTCCAAGAGAGGTTTTACGGATGCTTCTACATGACAACAATCACCTTAATAATGGTTTAAGTGTAACATGGATACGAGTGTTTTTGAGTCGGGTCAAAGATTTAGACATTGTTGAGTGGTAAGAAATGATCGAGGCAAGGTAATTGCAGCGAGATCAACTTTGCTCGTTGGTAGAGGTGATGTTTTTTAGGCGGAAATCATGTGTTTCAGGGGGTGTGGAGCTGAATTAAATCCTAGAACTACGGTCAAATTTGATTGAATGGATGCTTTGAACGTCATGAATTCCTTTAATAATGACTCTATATTTAGCTCATATTGGTTTTGTTTTGAAAGATTGTAAAGACCTTTTATGTTTATTTTCAAGTATTTGTGTAATTTATGTTAATGAA
The DNA here is from genome assembly GCA_949673415.1 of Euphorbia schlechtendalii. Taxonomy (NCBI): domain Eukaryota; kingdom Viridiplantae; phylum Streptophyta; class Magnoliopsida; order Malpighiales; family Euphorbiaceae; genus Euphorbia; species Euphorbia schlechtendalii. Next base: position 368 of record CATIWQ010172995.1, on the reverse strand, counting down.
ATCCGTGAATCATTACTTCTCATATGTTAATCAGGTCAATTGATTCTCTGACAATTAGATGGACTTTGTATAATATATATCCATCTTTGATTAGTATTATTATTGCTTTGATCTTATTTAATCGACTTCTTCTTACATATTCATGTTTAATTAGTATCATGGTTTTCAGAACCGGACCGGTCATTGAATCGGTGAAGAGGGTGGTTCATGGATTTAAGGTTCAACCGGATTAAATCGGTAGTCGAACCGGATTTTCTAAAAATTAAAAAAATATTATTTAAATAAGGTATGGTGAATTTATTTACACAATACACTAAATAAATAAAGTAAATAGGTAATTTAAAACTAAGTAAAAATTTTATATAGAT
>CATIWQ010172977.1:0-10860 GCA_949673415.1 Euphorbia schlechtendalii | reverse complement strand
TAATCCAATTTCTGCAATTTAGCAAGTTTTAAATGTCCAACTGGTATTGTGTTTGTATATAGCTGGTATTCAGCTAGTAACTGGTCCAATTTTTGCATTTTAGCAAGTTATAAAATGTCCAACTAGTATTCTGCTGGTATTCTACTGATATACTGCTAGTATTTACATGTTTTTAAATCATGTTACTTTAAACTGATATACTGCTAATATTGAGTATAAACTCATGTTATTTTAACAAGCTTTTAACACTATTAGTTTCTACATGAACTTGATGTGTTTTTCCTACGATTTTAAATTGATATATACATTATTGGTAAACAAATCAAGCATGAATGAAGATATTTTGTTGAAAAATTGTTCAAATACCAACTTCCTACAAGCTCTATACCATTTTTCCAATTCTCATCTTTACATGTGATCTCACTTGCTTGGTTAGGTTCCACAATAGAGGAAGAAGATGTAGTGATCGTGATGGATGAATAGGAGAATGACATTCACCTTGAAAGAGAACTTTGTTCTTATAATCTAGCCATTGTACAGCATTCGCAAGATGAACATTCTATCTTATAATCTTTGAATATTAAAACTTATACATATTCAAATAAAAACTTGTTGTCAATCACTTCAAAAATCATTATATTGTCAATATTAGAATACTACCATATTCTTACCAAATTGAACCTATAAAATACATTGCTTTCATTTTCACTAGATTTGTAGGTCTTTAACTATTCAAACCACACAAAATAGCTACAAAAATTGCTTTCAATTGATTTTTAAATGACAAAAAATTTCTATATACAACAACTGTATTCTAGTAAAAGTTCAAACATACATCAAAATTCGATCGATTACATGGAAAAAATGTTCATTTCGGAAAAGGAGCCCTGACTATCAAACATTTCAATATTGGAGGTGCATTTAACACCAGAATGCCAAATCAAGGTAGGGGGGGAACACCAACTTGTAAAGCTGCAAACATTTTAAATTAAAAAAAAAGTCAGATATACACATAGATCAAAGAAAAAACTATTCAAAAACATAAAAACTAGAAAAATATCATATCCTTACTAGATATTTACAAGAAATTTACAAAAACAAGTTAAAAACTAAAGAGATACTAGCTAGATACCAGATAAATACCAGATACTCACTTGTAACATATATAGTACCAAATTATTACTAGAAAACTATTCAAAATATAAAAATTAGAAAAATACAAGATCACTACCAGATATTTATAAGAAATTTACAAAAACAAGTTAAAAACTAGAGAGATACCAGTTGGATACCAGATAAATACAGGATACTCACTTGTAACATTTATAATACAAAAATTATTAGCAGAAAAACTATTCAAAAACATAAAAACTAGAAAAAATATCAGATCACTACCAGATATTTACAAAAAATTTACAAAAACAAGTTAAAACTAGAGAGATACCAGCTAGATACCAGATACTCACTTGTAACATATATAAGAACAAAGTTATAATAAAAATTGTAAAAAACAAGAACGATACTAGGTAGATACCATATATGTACAACAAATTTACAAAAACAAACACAAATACCACATATATATACAACAAATTTAAAAAACAAACACAAATACCAGATCTATAAAAATGACTAGATCAATCAAATTTCAAAAGCAAAAATACAAACAAAAGTCAATTTACAATAAAAATTATAAAAACAAGGACAATACCAGGTAAATATTAGATATCTACAACAAATTTACAAAAACAAACACAAATACCAGATGTATCAACAAATTTACAAATAAGAACACAAAAACTAGATAGATACCAGATCTATAAAACTGACTAGATCAATCAAATTTGAAAAGCAAAAACACAAACAAAAAGTCAGTTTGAAAATGAAAAAGTACGAAAAAAATGTAGAATACCAACTGATTAATAATTTGAGAATTCAAAAGCCTACAAAATATATTCAAATCCAGTTAAGTTTATTGTAAGTATAGAAAACATAAATCATATTTTCAGAAAATGGAAAAAGCTATTCAAAAAAAAATTTACAACAAAAAAATTGTAAAATCAAACACAATACCATGTAGATACCAGATAGATACAAGAATTATAGAACAAACTTACAAAACAAACACAAATACCAGATAGATACCAGAATGATATAAGATCTATACAAATGACTAAATCGATCAAATTTCAAAAGTAGAAAACAAACAAATGACAATTTGAAAATGAAAAAGTACCTCAATTGTCTCCTCCATTTCTTTTGATGTACCAGCATTCGAAGCATTTGAAGCAGACTTCACTACCTTCGATGCCTTCTTTGGAACAACAGGGCTTTTCTTCTGGCATGAAACTTTCTTAGGTGCTATAGCTATAATGAAATGGAATAAAATATGGTGAAAAATGAAAAAAGGAGAAGATAAACCATATGTAATGGAGGAGAATCAATAGAAGATTGAAAATGAAATTACATACCGTAGGAAGAAAGAAAATGACGAACACGAGCTGAGATTAGGTTAGAATTTGAAAGTGCAGCAAAAAGAAGAGAAATCGTACGAAACAAATAGCAAGGAGAAAGCAAGGAAAGTAGTTGATAACGGAGAGAGTGAGAATTAGTTATGGAGGATGTGAAAAGGTTAATTAGAAAGCACGTACAGAGAAAAAAAAGAAGGGAAAATACAAAAAAATTTTGGTAAGATTGTTTATTCCTTAAAATCGATGTACCTTAATTTGACACTTTACAAGTTGATATGTCAGTTATGGACCAAACCAACTTGTATGTCAATATTGAAAACTTTCAATTAAAACACGTGAACTTTTTGAAACAACTAAAAAAATAAAAATAAACTTTAGAACAAAAATAAACAAATAGAAATTTTAAATAAAAAATATAAACAGATTTTAGACTTTACAAGTAAAAAGAAACAAAAAATAGAATTAACTTAAATAAATTTTAAAAAGTTAGCTAGACATTATTAAAGGAATAAAAGATTAAAATAAAGAGAAATTGTCAAAAATGGCCTATTTTACTAACAAACTTTCTGCCCAAGTTTTGGTCAATTACTCTTTTGTTCCAAAACAATGAGTCAAACATCTTGACAAATTGGTTCGAATAGGGTTCTTCTGTTTCTTAATGCAATTACCAAGTTAAATATGAATAACGTTTCCAAAATACTATGGTTAAGTTAGAGTTAATCATTGAGTGTCTCGTGACTAACTTAAAATTAAAGGAGAATTGGTTATTTAGATTCGTCTTCAGTAACTATAACTGTTTAGTAAAAATTGATTTAAAACATCTTTGAGCCAATGATCATGTAAAAGAATGAGTATAAGAAATGATACCTTTGATTAGATATTTTTTATAATTTGTTTCTATTAACATTTTAATATTTAGCTTTTATTATTTTCTGCAAACTCAAACTTTCAAACCACTTTTATTTACTTTTTCAGTTTTTATTCAACAAAATGATTTTTGAGATTTTATTATTCTTGTGGGATCGACCCTGTTTCCATTCTCGCAAATCCGAACAGGCTTAGGCTTGACGAATTCGACACTCGCAAGAAAAAACTTTTAATGAGAAAAAAAGGAGAATAGAAATTTGAGAATAAGTTGAGAAAAGAGGCTTCGGCTTCAACGCTCGTGGCAATACAATGAACACTATAATGGTGTTAACAAATCTAGTGATATGTAAATAGTTCAATATTGGATTAGTCAATGTTCAACTTGATATAGTTCGACTCGATTTCGAGACCATTTCGAAATATTAACAAGCCATGCCAAGCACTAAAATTTAATTTCGAATTGAAAGCTTGCAAACATACACTTATATCTAGTCTATATTAAAATATATTTACATTCATATTGTATATATTTATAATATATTTATCTTTAAATTAATATCAATTTTCTTTTAATATAACTAAGCCTAGTTGTTGAGACATGAAGCTGTGATACTAAAGGTTACAAGTTCGAGTTCACATTCGGGTGGGGCTGGGTTTTCCCTTTGTTAGTAGGGCATCTTACATATTTAGTATGTTTTCCAAAATTCATTTAGAAACTATACCCTCTAAACTAATTCTTATTTACACTTTTACTTTCTTTTTTTAGATTATATTTTCTTATTTTAGATTTTACTCTCAAACTGTTTATTTTTTCAACATGCCGTTTTAGAATATTTTCTTCATCCTTATATTTTCATTCAAAACAAGATCTATGATGATATACTTTTTCCGAATTTTTTGTCCTATATATATTTATTTTATAATTCTTTTATAGTTGTTACATAGTTAAAATACATACTAAATTAAACACATATAAATATAACACAATCATGTAAATTAGACATATTATAAGTTAATTATAGAAAAAATATAACAAAATTACATCAATTTAAATTAACTAAAACATAACTATAAAATGTGATTGTTTTATATTTGAAATAACTATTAAAAACTATAAGGTAATTATAAGATAACTATAAAATACTATTTTTTTACATTAAAAATAAATTAAAACATAAAAAATAAACTAAAATCATATAAACATAACATGATTACTCAATTAGACATAATATAAATTAAATTATAATAAAATCAGGATAAAAATATAGCAAAATTACTTTGATTTGAAATAACTATAAGATAAATATTAGATAACTATAGAATGTGACTATGTAACTACAAGATGAAAAAATATGATGGTAGAAATGAAAATTCAAAACTTTGAAAATGACCTTTTGATAATTAAATTAAGTAGTACATAAAATAATTATTATTTATGCTAATCATTAAATTTTTGTATATTTTCCTTGTTAATTATAGTAAGCCCAATGTGACAATTTATATATTAAACATTTAATATTAATAATAACAGTATCCAAGACTTCTAGTACAAATTTCTGTTTAATTGTGGTATTATCAGAACTATCAAGGTTTAACCGATGGTACACAATTTTACTTGTAAAACTGGGTGTATAGTACAATATTTATAACATTGCTGTTGGTCCCAATAGGGTGTAAAATAGGTAAGAGGGGGGTGAATGACTCTTCTTCGAGTACATTATTTTACTTCAGAAGGTAGTTTGATTACAGCTTCTTAAGATGCTTCTGAGTAAAAGGTTTTACTCAGAACCCCTTTTTGTATTTATGTGTTTTTAATGTAGAATGAAGCAGCACAAGTATAATAGAGCAAGGTAAGAAAATTTACAAACAGTGATTTTATCCTGGTTCAGCCTCTGCCTAATCCAGTCCTTGGAAACTTCAGTCCAAGATTTAATCCACTATCAACTCTTCTTCTGGTGAAGAGTAAACCCTTTACAATGCTTTAACTGAAGTACCCTCCAACAGTCTTTATTGAGCTATACCAATACAGAAGTACCATTCTTCTATATCTGAGGCTCTGAGCTTCGTCTCTCTTAAGTACCTTCCTTATGAGATTACCTAGCTCCCTCACACTAACTTACCCTCAGATTATTGTGATTTACTATAGTTTATAAGTAAATGGATTTTATGACTTCTGAACTTTATTTCAGTTAGTTCAAGTACAAACAAATAAGATTTAAGTGTTTGCTAGAAGAAGATTGGAAGTAGATTGAGAATTGATTCACTCTTGAACTCTTTTGTTAAGATTAGGCAACCTTCTTCAATGGTAGAAATCATCCTTTTATAGAGGGAGAGAATGTTTCCGTTGATTTTTGGACCGTTACTAGGAATTCTACCGTTGTCTCCCAATATTGTTTTTGTTAACAATATGTTAGAGTAGCTCGTCCAACTCTAATTCGTGCCATGCTGTATCAGGTTGATTTGGGGGGTCCACTTTGTAATGCACATATCATATTAGCAGGTGAGATTGGTTCTTGATTTCATAACAACTTTTTTCTTGTAGTAGATTAAAGAACAGAGCGTGCGGTGGCATTAAATGCGAAGTCGGCTTTCTTAACTTTTAGCGCCAAAAGACTAAGTAGACCTTTTACAATCTTCAGAAGGGCTTTTTGACGTTTTGAGTCTTGAGTGATCTTCTGAGATATTGAATACCTCATCTGACTTTAATTGCTTCTAAACATCCATAGTTCTACTAACGAGTCCTTGTGCTTCTGAGGCGAATTCCTTCTGAACTGAACTCAGAACTTACAAAACTAAATTATCTTCGCAATCCAACAATCTCCCTCATTTTGTTGGTTCTGAGTGAAGTCAAGCACATGATGTACTTACTCCCTCATAGTCTAACGCTTAAGTTCAGAGTTTAAGTTTTAAAGTCATACAAGGAAGTCAGTACAATGAAGAGTTGTACTTTTGGAGCGAAAGTAAAAACTTTTATTGATGATGAGTATAAGTTTTTACAATACAAGCATTTGTAATGAATTCATTTATAAAGGTTTTTCTGTAAGAGCTAAAAATTCATCATTTTGAGTCTCCTCTTGCTGATCTATCTCCACGGCGCTGCTTGAAGGTTGATTGGAAGTTAACCATCTTTCCCAGATCTCCTTGAAGCTATGCTTGTCTTTCTCCCTCCACTCAGCACTAACAAGCTGAGCGACTATCTTCTACTCATCAAGCGTAAACCTCTAGATGACATCATGAATAGCCTTTGCATTTGCTTGAAGAGGAGGGACAATCTACTGAATCAGCCTTGTAGCTTTGCTGGAGACAGATCGAAAGATGCTTTCAAGGATCACTTGGAGAGCTTTCTGATTCTATATCCACTGAGTGTTTAGCCCATTGGCCAGATGTTGCAGGAACGGAACAATCTCACTATCATGTGAGTAGAAGGAGTAGAGAGATAGGCCACCAAGCTGATTACTTAAACCATCAATGCTCTTCTGAAGGGCCTCTGAAGTTCTTGCATTCCTTGCCACCATGATGTCTCTTGCTTCAGTAGTGGTCTTGGTGAGGGCATCATTATTCTACTTTAGCTTATCATCTATATCATCAACAGCCTCATTCTTCTGAGCAAAGATAGTTTTAGTTATTTACTTGTGAGCATCTTCAACAACTTTGAAGTTTTTAAACTTAAGCTCTCTCTTAGAATCCGCAATAGCCTTGAGATTTTCAGCCTTAGAAGTAGTCATTTACTTCAACATCTCATCAAGACTAGATTGGATTTTCTCCCGTTGCCACAGACAGAAGGCATTATGGGTCCTGAGTGCCTGGGCTTCATTCTTCAGCCCCATGGAGAATTCTATTGAAGTGCACTCAATGGCAATCCCTAGAGTAGATATGACATCATCTATCTAACTCTGGAGAGCCTCTTTCACCTCGCAAACTTCATCATGGATTATCTCTAGACCCTTTTCACCAATGACCATTAATCCGTTCAGCTTTTTCAGAGAATCTAAGATGTCCATGTAATTGCTGAGTCTGGTTTCCATAAGTGGTTGCAGATGTTGAATAAGTTCATAGCGAATTTAGCTTGGAAGAGGAATCTTGTCTGCTCTTTCCATGATTATCTGAGCCTACTTAGAGATGAGAGTGACGCTCTGGGCAAGTTGGCAGTTGAAAGGAGCAATCTTGATATCCACAATTGAGTCATTGAGGTGAAGAGCCATTGTAAGGAGATCATCAAGTGTTTTCCCTACCTCAGCAAGATCACCCATCATCCATCTTCCAAGGGACTCATCTCCATAAATCCTTTGATTCGCAGGTCTGGGGATTAGAGTTAAGGAGCTGTTTGGATCCACCAGAGCCCTTAGACTAGAGGGATGACACTGCTGCTACTATTGTTATTATTACTGGTGTTGCTGCTGAGTCTTGGACTCACTCATAATCTGAACATCTTCATCCTCACTCACATCCTCCAGCAGTACTTCATCTTTCTTTTGACCTTCCTCATCCTTATCATCTTCCTCTCTTATATCCTCTGGCCTGATGTTATGCTTGGCAAAGACTGAGAGGGTCATGGTTACGAATTCATCAGTAGGATCTGATACTAATGACTGAACACCCCATTCAGCCACTACAGTCCTCTAAGCTTCCTCCTTTTGAAGAGTTGATAGGAACGGATCTTCCTCTGGCAGTTTCTCTTTCATCAGAGATTGCTTATCAACCTCTTTGTTTTCTTCTTCTTTCTTCTTCTCCTTGTTATCCTCCTTCTCTTCAGCCTTCTCCTTAGCTACTTTATCCTTAATAGCCACGGCCTCAATCTCCTTTGTAATCTCTTGAGAAATTAATGTTGCTACCACAAGAGGATCCTTAACATATGAATTTGAAGATCCTCCTGGTGTAGATAAGAACTGTTGTGGGGTCTCAAGAGTGGCAGCGAAGAGATGAGAAGGATCAAATACAGCTTTCTGCTGATCCAAAGGAGGAGACTATGGCTTCTTTTCCAGTAGGAAATTTGTAGGATTTACCACCTTTGGAGGAACAAGACTTGGAGCTATTGGAAGAGCTCCTAGAGGTAAGTCAAAGTCCATGGATGTCCCCTCCAAAACTTTTCCATCCACTTCTTTAGAATCATCCTCCTCTGTCTCAGAGGTGTTCTTCTCTTTCAGCTTTACTGTGAATTCTTCTAGTGCAGGCACTCTTCTACCTTCTAACAAAGCTCTCTTCTCTGCTTCATCAGCTACAATCCTTATATCTCCCACTATTCCTTTTCGAGGGACATGATTGAAGACTTCTACTATGCTTAGGTTCACTACTCTAACCATATCATCCTTCTCAAGATCATCTTCTGAGATGACGATTTCACCATAAGTTTTAGCTTTCTTCTTCTCCTTCTCCACCTCCTCTTCCTTCTTTTCTACGAACTCAGCCTCATCCTTGCTTGGAATGGCCATGTTAGGATCAAACTCTCCCCTCTTCCTTTTGGCTAAGATGCTGATAGGTTGTCTATCTTCTTCATCATCAGAGCTGTTTTGCTCCAAAGGCTTTGGCACGTACTGGAATTTGTTCATGGAGTAGGTGATTCCCTATGCTTTTCCTTTAGTCACTTTAGTAGGAGTTATTAATACTCCCTCAGCAGTAAGTGCCTTACTTCTGCTGATTCTCCTCCTTTTTGCCTTAGGGACTTCCTCCTATTTCAGCACAGGTTCCCTCTTCCTCTTGGGGGAGACTTCCTCAACCCCCTTTGCACTTTCTCCCTTTTTGGTAGCCCTCAGCTCCTTCTCTCTTCTCCCTTCTCTTCTTCATTAGATCCTTCTTCAGGGCTTCCTCCCTATCCCACTTCATTCCATAATCTACCTTCTTATCAAAGGTTTCTTTCACAATTTCACTTCCTAGAGACCTATTCACCTCTGAGCTGTCCATTCCACATGTCACCACAATTCTACTAATGAGACCACCAAGTGTGCATTTGTGGTGAAGCATGTGCTGCATTATAATGACTGGCTAGTTTACCTTCTTCTTTTCCACCAAGTGTACCAAGATCCAATGCTCATAGCTTGAAATTGCATTGGTGGAGTTCATGTTCTGAAGAAGAAGATGAGCCATTATAAACTACCAATACCTTGGCTCCTGAGGCTTGTGAGTACTAATTTTCTCACCGAACCAGCCTTCTGGCACGAAGGCTTTTCTGTTGTAGCTTAAGACATCTTCAAATCCTCTTCTAAGAGCGACCCCTTTATCCTTCAGATTTAGAAGTTTTACCAAAAAGGCAGGATTAATGGTAATCTTCGTGCCTTTTACTATATTTTTGAGCTCCTCCTCGCTTACTGTGCACTTCTTCAAATTCTTGTAAAATTTGAGAACTATTTCTGGATAGGTTGGCTCCTTCACTTTAATCCACATGTCAAGTTAATGGAATTTTATGGTTTCTTTGTAGGGACTGGTTTGTAAGAAGAATTCATCTCCAAGATATCTTTGAGAGATGATATTTGAGGGATTTAACCTGTATAGAACAAGTTCAAAGGTCTTTGGAGGGATTTTAATAACAACTTGTTATTCGGGACCTTCCTTTGATGATCTGGTTCTTTTGGGTCCTTCCTTTGATGATCTGGTTCTTTTGGGTGCCATTTTTGTGGGTAAGGTTTGAAGAAATTAGGGTTCTTAGAAGAGAGTTTCTTAGAAAGATTGGAGAAATTCTGAATTTTTTGTAAAGTGTTTGGATGATGAACAGTCTTCACCTATTTATAGGGGCGGTTTTAGAGGGATGGAAAGGTAATTTACTAATAGTAACGGTTTCAGCATTTACCATTTAAAATATAGGTAACCGTTAAATGAGTAACTAACGGAAGAATGTGAATAGTTGTAACCTAAAGATCCAGCTTAGAATACGGGTTTTTGAATTTTGAAATATAGAGTAATTCCCAGGTTAGATCTTCTGAGACTTATCATTGTGTCAACCTCAAAAGACGAATGTTGCCTCTTGGACTAGTTACTCTTCTGAGTGTTTACACCATCTTCTGAGTGATATTCACACTGGGTTGCTCATGCCTATTTCTCTTCTCAGGAAGGCGAATTGATCTTTTCTCAGAGGTTTGGTGAAGATGTCAGCTCTTTGGTCTTCTGTGGAGATGTATAACAGCTTCAAATCTTTCTTGAGAACATGATCTCTTATGAAGTGGTGTTTGATGTTGATATGCTTCATTCTTCTATGTTGAACTAGGTTCTTTGACAGATCAATCTCACTTTTGTTATTGTAGAGGATCTCTATGCATTCTAACTTGACTCCATAGTCTTCTATTTGCTGTTTAATCCACAGTGCTTGAGCAACATAGCTTCCCGCAGCTATGTATTCAGCTTCTAAAAAAGACAATGCTACTAAGGTTTGTTTCTTGCTATACTAGGAAACGATGCTGTTCCCCAAAAAATGGCATCCTCCAGTAGTGCTCTTTCTTTCAAATTTGTCTCTTCCATAGTCCACGTCAGTGAATCCTCTTAGTGAGAACTCTCCATTACTTGGATATCATAAACCAGCTTCTATGGTTCCCAG
>CATIWQ010172946.1:0-12551 GCA_949673415.1 Euphorbia schlechtendalii | reverse complement strand
GACTCTTCATTTGGATAGACGCAACCCTTCAAACTCTATAAATAGGGCCCCAAACCTGACAAATTTTCGTGTGCATCATAGAGTGTAGAAGAGAGGGGTGAAAGATAGTATATAGTGTAGAGATAGAGAATAAATATCTAGTTTCGCTACGTTCTTAAGTGTTAGCAAGAAAAAGTTTAAGTGATTCGAATCCTTGTTTTGATCACTAGATTTCTCTATATTCTCTGGCGATTGTTGTATAAATGTACTTGTAAATCACTTATCAATAAAAGTTTTCATTCTTCAATATTCATTTGTTCGATATTCACAAAGAATAGCATCCTAGCGGAGGTTTTGTATGGGCCAAGATTGAATTCAAAGTAGACGTAGGAATTGCGGGAATTGACGACTCCCATTAAAGAGTGGATACGGTTTGATCAACTTTAGCTTTCACTTGCATACCTTACAACTTTTCTTTGCTTTCTACTTATACTTTCTACTTTGAAGTTTATGATATGTCTATGTGTCATAATGCGTATTTCGTGCTTAGTCTTCTATATTAATCAAGTTATATGCATTGGAGTTAATTTTAAGAGTAGTTTCGGGGTTAACAATATCGCTTATAATCACTGGATCTATGATATAACGTTGTTTAGTGAGCCAACATATTTGGAATGGTAACTTGCTAAATGTGGCTATGTGAGAGTGACCCATACTAAGCATAGTATTGATGTTGTCCAGGTTTATATAATTGTCTTAATTCATTTGTGCTAGGTTTAGAAAAGTTATTTCATGTGTTGCTCTACGGTGAATCATTAAACATCTAAATATTTAGAACCGAGTTTGTTAGATTAGTTTAATGAATCGTAACATCTTTGTTGAACTTGCATGTTTTCTCTGCTATACTTGTTCGTAGTGAAAATCTCTATATTTAGATTCTCTAGTCTTCCACATCCATACTCACTCATTTTTCATTCTAATCTTTCCATCCAAAACCTCCAATCTATTTTTATTTTATTTACTCTGTTTTCCCTTGTTAATCTTTATACTTGGTTCCTTCCCTGTGGGTTCGATATCTTTTGAAACTACATCACAACTGTATACTTACTGTTATCATCATTTTTCTATTTGATAAGAGGTACAGACAACACCTCTATTTTACGTGAAAATTTTTTTAGCACTATTATTGAGGATAAGCCTTTCAAAATGAGTGTAGCCAAATCTTTCAAACAAATTAAACTTATCAGTAGAAAAGTGGCAAACATGTAGCCCAACTCTGCAATAAAGGAAGAAAGGTTATTAAATTTATCAGTAGAAAAGTGGTGAACATGCTCAGTATTTTACTGTAAGACTGAATCAACTATACGCTTTGCTCCTAGGTTCAATAAAATTTATATGATTAATTTATCCCCTGGCCCCACTAACGTTTGTCTTGTATCTAAGGAGGATAATTCATGGCTTTGGCACAAAAGGTTGGGTCATATTAACATGAACATTCTGAATAAACTAGCCAAAAAGCAATTAGTTATGGGGTTACCCAGTATAAGCTTTGAAAATGATAAACTGTGCTCTGCTTGTCAGCTTGGTAACCAAGTTAAGAAATCATTTAGATCTGTAAATCATGTAGTAACTAAGCTACCGCTGAAGTTACTTCACCTGGATCTTTTCAACTTAGTTCAGCCAATGAGCTTGGGTGGTATGAGGTTCACTCTGGTTGTAGTAGATGACTTCATGAGATTCACATGGGTAGTTTTACTGAGTAGCAAAGACAAGACTTATGAATCTTTTATTAAGTTTAGAAATGGGATAATGATTGAAATAGGAGATAAAATCTGTAGAATCCGAAGTGATCATGGACATGAATTTGAGAATTTCCATTTCAAAGAATTCTATTTAGTGCATGGGATTGACCACAACTTCTCCTCTCCCTATACACCTCAACAAAATGGGGTTGTAGAAAGGAAGAATAGGAATATAGTTGAGATGGCTCGATCTATGCTGAGTGATAACAATCTACCAAAGTACTTTTGGGGAGAAGTTGTTAACACAGCCTATTATATCTTGAATTGGGTTTTAATTTGCCCAATTCTTGAGAAAATACCCTATGACCTTTGGCGAGGGCACAAGCCTAAGATTGGTCACCTCTGATCTTTTAGCTATAGGTGCTATATTCTTAACACCAAAGAGAAACTAGGAAAGTTTGATCCTAAGATTGATGAAGGTATCTTTTTGTGATACTCAGCTAACAGTAGGGAATATAGGATATATGTTAAACATACTAGCTTATTAGAGGAGTCTATGCATGTAGATTTTGATGAAATTTACATTGCAAAAAGATATCTATTTGATAAAGATGAAGGAGTTCCCCAGCTTTCAAACCAACTCAGTATGCCACAAGCTGTGCTACCCAACTCAGCACAGGAGACCCCAACTGAGGAAGCCAAAGACGATGAAGATCTTTCTATCAACTTCAATGATGGGTAAGATCAACCTCCACCTCAACATCCCGTTGTTGATCCTCCAGTAGTTGATCCAAGTCTTCCAAGAGAGATTAAAGTTCATTGCAACCATAAGCTAGACATCATAGTTGATCATGTTCATAATCTTGTGATGATGCAAGGTCAACTCAGTCGGATGATGAGTTATCTAACCTTCATTTCATTGATCGAACCCAAGAAGTTTGAAGATGCAGAAGGAGATGATTATTGGATGATCGTAATGCAAGAGGAATTAGATCAGTTCACGTGCAATGATGTATGGGATCTAGTTCCTAAGCCTAAAGGGAAATCAATCATTGACACCAAATGGGTTTTCAAGAATAAGATAGATGAAGATGGCATTATTGTTAGAAACAAGGCTAGTTACTCAAGGTTACAATCAGCAAGAAGGAATACTCCAGTAGCCTGGCTTGAAGCCATTCGAATCCTTTGTGCTTTCACATCTCATATGAACTTCAAATTGTTTTATATGGATGTCAAAAGTGCTTTTCTGAATAGATTCATTCAAGAAAAAGTGTATGTTCACCAGCCTCTAGGCTTTGAAGATGTGAAGAATCTTGAGCATGTCTTCAAATTGAAAAATTCTCTCTACAGATTGAAGCAGGCTCCAAGAGCTTGGTATGAGAGGTTGACAAATTTCTTAATTAGCAAAGGCTATGAAATAGGTATAGTAGATACAACTTTGTTTATCAAGTGAAGGAAAGAAGACGTGTTGCTAGTCTAAATATACGTTGAGGATATCATATTTAGAACAACTGATGAGAAGTTTTGCAAGGAATTCAGCAAGTACATGAAGAGCGAGTTTGAGATGTCTATGATGGGAGAGCTCAATTTCTTTCTTGGTCTTCAAATCAAGAAAACTGAGGATGGAATTTTCATCAGCCAATCCAAGTATGCTAAAGAAGTCGTAAAGAAATTTAACATGAAACATTTGAAGCCAATGTCCACTCCTATGGCCACTGATACTATCTTGAGTAAAGATGAAGTTGGTAAACCAGTGGACGTCAAATTCTATAGAGGGATAATCGGTTCTCTTCTTTATCTCATTACTAGTAGGCCAGATATACAATATGATGTGTGCTACTATACTCATTATCAAGCTGACCCTAGAGAATCTCATCTAACCGCTGTGAAGAGAATTTTCAAATACTTGCGAAGCTTGATTGAAGCAGGTTTGTGGTATCCCAATAGCTTAGATTTCACTCTTAGGGGATTCATAGATGTTGATTATGGAAGAGATAAACTCGACAGGAAGAGTACAAAAGGAGGATGTCACTTTCTTGGAGTTAGTCTTGTCTCGTGGTATAGTAAGAAGCAAACTTTTGTCGCTTTGAGTATAGTTGAAGCTGAGTATATGGCAGTAGGAAGTTGCGTAGCACAACTACTTCGGACAACTAGAAGATTATGGTATAAATTTAAACTTTCTAGAAGTTATGTGTGATAACAAGAGTGCAATTGACCTATCCAAGAATCCATTTTAGCGTGGGAGAATAAAGCATGTCAACATTAGGCATCACTTCATTAGAATTCATGTGCTATAAGGAGATGTCAAGCTGGAGTATGTTCCATCAGAGGAATAGCGCGTCGATATCTTCACCAAACCATTACCAAAGGAATAATTCTATGTATTGAGGAAGTTAATTGGTATGGTGAATCCACGATGAAAAAGGAGAATAAAATTCTCAAAATTTGACTAAGTGTTGGAGATCAAGCATGAGAAGATACATGGATAACAACGTCAAGTTGTTATAGAAATAGCGTGAGGTACCATTCGCGGTTAAAATTCAAACCTCTACGTTTCAAAAAGAAGCACGCTTGAATAGGAACCGTTTTTACCAAAACTTACCGTTTTACTAAGGCAGTTAATTAGATGTCACTCTCAGCGTTCATTTTTCATCATTAGCTGAGATAGTGACACGTATCCATGAGAGCTGAGATTGTCTATATAAGTTGAATAGTTTAAAAGAGGAGGTTACTTGCTTTCTACTAATTTTGAAACCTCAGAGCATTCGAACCCTAATCTCTTCCTCTCTCAAATCTTTCTCTCAACTCTCTCAAATGGTGATAACCAAGACAACTTTCAGAATCAAGAACACCGTCACCATAAAAATTGTTGTGAATGCACAAGGAAAGACGAAGAAACTAACCCTAGAGGCTGGAACCCGTCTTAAAAAGGTGGAATGGGAGGAGAACTTGGATTTCGGTCTAGTTTATGAAGTAAACTATGAAGGACTACTGCTAAACAAGACGATGCACTGAGTTATCAAGTAGTAACACCTCGGTTCCTTCTAAAGGATGGAAGGTCCTGCTATCACAGGCCTCATTAAAGCTTTCTACACTCATCTCTATGCTATTGAGGGCTTTAGTGACGATTTGTTAATGGATTTTGGGGGTAAATAAACTCTGATTTAATCTAGGCGAATTGGAAGCATCCTCAACATACCAAATTTAGGCACTCAGCTTCGTAGATCCGATGATGAAGATGCCGTCATTATTCCCGAGGATTGGGACCTCCCAGCCAACTACATCTCGGGGAGATTGCTGCCAGTGACATATCATGGACAACTAGGATGTGCCATGAGTTGGTAGTGAAGCATTTGCTACCCAAGACTGGCTCATTGACTAACTATACATACTTTGAACATTATGTGGTTTATCATATGGTAAAGGGTAAGAAGCTCAATTGGCCAATGGTGATTCTTCACCACTTGACAAAGCTGACTACAGTCTATCACTATGGTTACCTCATAATTGAGATTATGAGGGTAGTGAAACTCAACGTGGCTCAGTGCATGGGGGAGTCCGGTGAGACAATCCTGCCTGTGAAGAAAAGGCTTGAAATGTCGCATTTCAGCAGGCTGGCTCATAACCAGGTTCATACTAGGTTCTCCAAATCTCAGCAGAAGCACACATTGAGATATATACCGACAATATTACCTGTGGACATCATCAAGGAGGAGGAAGATCAGTTCGTGGTGAACTTTGAAGAGAGTGATGACTTTGATAAGGCACTCATCTCAAACATTTTGGAGAATGTGAACACCACCACCACCTCTAGACCGTAGAAGGTTTCTTCCTCTAAGGTTAAGTGGAAGACTCTAGCCAAGTCCAGTGATGCTCCTGCTTAGCATCAACGAAGGAAAATGCAAGCCAAAACTTTCACATAAAGGGAGGTGGAGGCTAAGCTGCTAACTGAGTAGAAAGCTAAGGAAAAGGAAATAGAGGCTGAGGCTAATGAGTCCTTCCTCCAAAGGAAGCACAAAATGGTCTTCTCAAAAGATACTAAAGAGCAGGGTGAGGCCATGAAATCTAGGGAAGAGGACCAGCTTGGATCCAACGCTGCTGAGGATATTCAAGACATTTTTGCCAAACTTAAGGGCACTCAGCGAAAGCGTTCTGCCACCACAAGGCCCCTGTAGAAAAATGTGTAGTTGGTGAGCATTGAGGAGGATGATGGAGACACCATTTCCCTTTTCCTTTAGGAGTCTAATCCTCAGGATCCCAGCATCCCCACTCCCACTTTTACTCATATTGAGGAGCCTTCTTCTCAACATGAGCAACCTCAGGCATACCCATCCTTGGGCTAAACAGCCAACCCAAAGGTTTCGCAAAATCCTACCCCTTCCTCTTCTAGTGTATATCCTTCAATCCCTTCTATTGTAAATTCTTCTACTCAATCAGGTCCTACTCAAGTAGATCATGAAACACAGAAAAATCCTTCACCTTCCCCCTCTAACTCTGTACATTCCCCTATTCATATTTCTTCACCTACAAATAGCCAAGACATCTTTTCTTCTTTTCTAATACATATTTCTTTAACCCCTTCTTCTCCTGTACAAATAATCAATTCTTCTATAGACATTGTACCTTCTATTCCGTTCTTCAACTATACATGTCTCTTAACCTATCCTTTCTTCAAACCCATCCTCAACCCCTTAACCCCCATGGTTAGGGAAGTTCCCAATGCTGAGAATTACGCTCATCAGGGAAAAGAAAGAGGTCAGATTACTAAGGTAAATTTTACGACTAGTGATGCACCTGAACCCAGCAGCAAGCCAACAATGGCTGATACATCTTTCTTACCTCAGATTTGATAGTTAGCAAGGAAGAAATTTCCTGTACTCAAGACTAATGCTGAGTTAGATGGAGCAGTAGGCAACATGCTACTAGCTCATGAATTGATGGACTTATCAGCCAGGCCTTAGGTAAAATTGCCTGAATTCGAACAGCATACAATTATGCTTAGTGACTCTCTATACTTTGAGGAGTTTGAGAGGATCTAAGGTAGCTTGTTAGTTATTCTAAATCATTTGGCAAAAGAGAGTGCTAAAAGCATGGTAGATAAGATGGTTATATTCCTGAATGGGTTAATGGATTCTACAGCCCAGCTTGGGGCATCTACTACATCTATCCCCACATCTACTACTATAGAAAATGCTGTAACAGGAAGGATAAAGGGTAGTGTAGATGCTGCTACTGAGCAGCAGAGTCTCTTGAGTACCAATATGGCTACTCAAGTGACACAGATCCATGAGCTCGGAAAGGAGCAGGCCAAAATAAAGAGACTAATAGATCACAAGATCGAGGAAGTCTCTAAAGAGGTAGTAACTTCCAAGGACGTGAGCCATATCAATGTGAAGTTGGTTGAAGTTGAGTCCAAATTCCTCATGGTCCATGATAATAAGCATGATGAGGTGCTGAAGTTACTGAAGGATATCTCCAAGAAGCTGGACAAGGCCCTTGTCATAAATCTTGACTCACTCCACAACAAGATGGATACAATTTAAAGAGAGATAAATGATCACATCATGGACAAAGTTTCTAATTCTCAGAAGTTTCTCATAATCGCAATCGAAAAGATTTTTCCAAACATGCCCATTCCAAGTATGCCTCCTTCAAAGCCTCTTTGCCCAGAGACTGGATTGACAATGCACTCCAAGCTGAATGTCATAAATTCTAAAGTGGAAGATCTGTAGAAGAAAGTGGAATCATTGGTTAAGATGGGAGAGCTGGATGGAAAAGATATCGATTACACTTCACGGTGTATCACATCCATTGGTCCAAAGATCCTTGATATTGAGTCTCAGATGAAGATTGCACTAATAGAAATGGACTTCCAAGGCCTTCTTTAGTGTTTTCAATAGTTTATGAGTCAATGATATGATTAGATAGCTCATCTCTTTAGATTCTACCACCTTCTTTCTCAACGAGCTGAATGATTAAGATTTCCTATCTACTAAGGGTAAGGAGCAGTTGGAGCAAGAGATTTTCCCAGAGTTCATTAGCCAGCAAGAGAGTTTTCAGGCTGCACTCGACGCCTTTAATGTTTGCCTTGATCAAATCGTCCAAGGCTAGATAGCAAAGGGGGAGAAGGTAGCTGAAGATGCGATCAAAATGCCAAACCTAAACAAGGGATCTCTTCTAAGGCATGCTCATCCGCTTCATCCTTCCAACTAGGAGAAGACTAATCAGGATAAGCTCAAGCATGCTGGCTCTTCTTCTTCAGCGCACTAACATTAGTATAGGCCATGTTTAGTTGTTAAAACTTGTAATAGGGCTTAGCATGTAATCTTAGCTTAGGATTTCCTTTATATACTGAATAAGTCATTTTTATATATTAATAAAATTACAAGTTCCTACCTCAAGTTAAGATCTTCTTAACTTTTTTTATGATGTGTGTATTTCTATTGTATATTTAATGATGTAATAAAGGAACACACATAAGAGACCAAACCTATAAAGATAAGCTAAAGTAAGATGAAGTCCCAAAACAAAGAAGAAATCCTCTAAAGTATGGGGGACCTGAGTCACTTGACGAAGACTCCCTTAGTATGGGGGAGCTCAAGTTGACAAAGGAAAGTCACTCAACACAAGGGAATTCTTACACTGCTTTCAAGTATTCTAATAACTCTGAACTATTTATTCAATTAACTTCTTCTACTACCTAGTTTGCTATCTATCCAAAATGGGGGAGATTGTAGAACCCAAGTTAATACTACTTCATAGTAGTTAATAGTTTTGGAAATAGCAAACTATCTAGGATAGTGAAATTAATTGAGTACTAGGTAGACTCTTAATTAATTATGTTGATTTGAGTTTGTTTTAGGGAAAACAACTCAGTTTTGCTATGTAATTAATTAAATTATGGCTTATAGTAGGAAAAGCTGAGTCCATGTCGAGTACTACGTAGTTTTGATTTATCTCACTCAGCTTGTGCTGAGTACCACTTTTATTTAATTAAAAGCAATCCCCTTGACACGTAGAGACCTTATGACACATGTGCTACTAACGTCGCTTGTGAAGGAATAGAATATTCCTTAGTTGTTTTTAAGGAGAAAAAGGCGCTGAAATTAATGAAGATTTCTGTGGTCCTCACAATGCCAAAAAGTGTCAGTACAGAATGTCGAGGATTCCTCACTACAGTCCAAGTAAAAGGAATTCTCTATCATGCATAGTGTCTCAAGTGTCTTTGCGCATTTCTATCAATGTCAGCAAGGTTAACTAATTGGAAGACTCCACGTTGCATTCTAGCGCGCCTCTCTCAAAACCAGATTGCTTGAAGATAAATGAGAATTTGTCAATGGAATTTTATCACACCTCAACATTCAAATTTCTATATCTAAACATCCTAAAATCTATCTCCAACGAGAAGATTCAAAATATTAGAAGAGATGAGAAATTAAAGTCCAATGATCTCATAAAGTTAGCAACGGCTACTTCACAGAGGTTTAAAGTATAAATAGAAGACTGGAGCAGACATTCAAACTTGGTGAATCACCTCGAATTTCTTAAGAGCTAAAACGCTGTCAAAATTACACTAGCTTTTAAAGAAATTCTAATCGCAAGCAATCAGCAAACACTAAAGTTCATATCTTTTTGTATTAGAGAGATTTACTTAGATTAATTTCGTAAGGATTCAACATTCATATAAGTTGAGTCCAGCTCGCATCTTATTTAATCTGAGTGTTAGTTTGGGAAGGGTACCCAAACTGAGTTGAGCCGTAGTTAGAAAAGAGGGTACTTTCTATAACTGTGTACCTGCTGTAAAGGCTTCTCTAACTATTATAGGAATGAATTACTAGTGGATTAAAGCTCGGAGACGGTATCCGGGGACTGGAGGTAGGCTAGGGGTCGAACAAGGATAAATCTTAGGTGTTGACGTTCTATCTTTAAGCCTTAAGCTTTAGCAGTGATATGCTCTTTCCTCTCTCTCTGTTTCATTTATTGTCTTGCTATCCGATTTGTGCTGAGTAGTCTTACTCAGCTAAAGATTGAAGATAAACTGTGCCAGCAAAGCTGAGCAATTTATACGTTTTTATATTGCACCCATCACGCATACTCAGCATGCATATAAAAACTAAACTTGGCGAATATTTTTGAAATTATTAAAAGTAACCAAGATAAAGCATTCACCCCCCCCCTCTACTGTTGTTAATAGCCCGTTTACGGACCAACATCTATAAATAAGGAAAACGTTGTTAAAATATAGTTTATAGAAATGAAATTTGAAGGAGGAATAATTTGATCATTGGTCATCCTCACTATTTGTCAAAACGTTTCATACTTATTAATATATACAATTTTGTAACCTCATGTTTGACATGTCTTTTTGTTATTTTTTTTATTTTGTTTTACATCTTTCTTTCAAGATCGTTCAATTCTTAGACATGCTTTAGAATATTTTGATCGTCACTTTTTTATCTTTCAAACATCATCCATCGTTATATATTTTTCCCAAAACCCTTATATAATTATTCGATATTTATTAGATTTTTTGTTAAAAATACATTTTGATGGACTTTTATGAAATCTTAAAACATCGAATAAATTTGATAGAATCCAATTAAATTTCTGTTACGTTATATATAATTTTATGAAAAATCCACTTTTGTGCACGCTGACCAGACTGTGCTACACCTCGTATCACCTCCCCCCATTTTTATTGATATTTAGGACTTATTCAAGCTATTTAAATAGGCTATTAGTATGTTTCAAAGAGTTTTCTAACAGATTGTGTTTTTCAAACAAACGTTTTTGCATTTACCTTACATGTATTAGAATCCAGTTAGATTATTATAATGCTATGAGAAATCCCTTTTTGTGCATTTTTAGACATTTAGGACTCATTTGAACTACTTATTAATCTTTTACTATGTTTTTAATATATTTCCAACACATTTGTGGTTTAGGGACAAACGTTTTGCATTTACTTTACATGTATCATAAACATTGTAGAAATCTGGTAAAAATATCATAGAAACCTATTGGTAACAATATTATAAGACATATATACCGGGATTCTACTAGGTTTTTGACATATAGAACAAATTTCTAATGAAATTTAAGATTTCTAACACTTTCACTATGTTTCTAACCGATTGGTAGCAAATATCAAATAATTGAAAAAAATTGGAAATATATATCACAATAGATGATGTTTTGAAAATAAAAAAGAGACGATTAAAATATTTTAAAACATCATGTCGAAACAAATGCACGGTTTAAAAGATAAATGCAAAATAAAAAAAAATGTCAATCCTGGCAATAATTTAGGAGAATTGTGTGAAAGGTGATAATGTAATTAAGTTTTGTTAAAATTGGCAGATTTGTAATTGAGCTAACACTGATCCAAAATAGTTTAACAAAACAACTCTTTTATGTAAATAACCCCATCTTTGTGGATATACCAAATGAAATAATTTCAATTGTTAAAATATAATTCAGATTAAAGAATATAGATCAGTGAGTTTGGTATCAACTAATTAAAGTAAACTAAAATGTAGGTAAATGAAGATTTTTTATCAATTTATTCATCAATAATTACTGCATACCTTTAAAGTAGATTTCTACCCGCTTACAAATAAGTTTAAAACTCAGAGTTTAATTGAGCTAAAAAGCACACCTATTTATATATATTAGATTCAACTTCTCAACCGTAGATAAATCTGACATCCAATGGCTAGTTAGTAGCTTCCGTTGGCTTCATTTGATCCGTCCAAACCAACACATGTACGAAATAGAATTACAGTTATTGTTCTCAAAGTTATTTAATTTGTAATAAAACGTAATTATAGTTGTAGTGTTATTGAAGATGAATTTTCGAAAAAATCATCACAAATGGCATGATGTATTATTAAGACAATATAATCGTAGATCCAAAGGACAAAATAATCAAATATATAACTATTATTAGCACGTTATGGAAAAAAAGATAACTATACTTACTAGCCAACGACAATTACCCATTGTCCCTTTAAACTTCTACAATTTGCAAGCAAAATCGTCCCTTCAGTTTTTGAAGGAAACCAAAAAATGATAAATAATAATAGTAAAATAGGATAAATCTTCAGTGCTACATGGCGATGAATCCATTGAAGCTATAACTTTTGGTTGCACTTTCCTTGCACACACAAAGGATTCATTTCGTTGATAAAATGAAATATAATGTAATGGTTGATAAAATAAAATAGAATGTAATGGAAAATAGAAAATGAATGTAAAAACGTTAAATATGATATATGATTCTGACGTCCATGGTAGATTTTCTTAATTATCATAGGAAATAAGGAATAACTATTCCTTTATTTTAAAGAGGAATTGTTATTCAGTGATTCTTATAGTAACTATGAAGAGCTATTCTTTCCAACATCAGAGTCATGTATCACATTTGATATTTTTGCATTCATTATCTATTCTGTTCAATTCTGTCAATCAAACGAGTCAAAATATATTTTCTAAAACATATAACAATAATTAATGAATAATAATAATGAACAGTGAATAAAATATTACTTCTGAGGAGCATATATCTGAACTGCTAATTTTGCAAAGTGTCAGTTTTCTTTCAGGTGTTTTGTCTAGCTCTCCAGACTTTTTGCTCATGCAATTTTTCTCACGCAATTCCAAACATACATTGCATCGTTTTACTCGAATTTCCTCTACTCGAATGTCCGCTTCTACTAAATAAGTGGTACAAATTATCAATAACATCACAATAATCATCATCTTCTTCATTTTTTTTATATTATCAATATGTTATCTCATATATATATATATATATATATATATATATAT
>CATIWQ010172932.1:0-31994 GCA_949673415.1 Euphorbia schlechtendalii | reverse complement strand
GTCAATTAATCATGTAGTAACTAAGAGATCATTAGAGCTCCTCCACCTAGATCTATACAGCCTAATTTAGCCTATGAGCATGGGTGGTAAGAGATT
The DNA here is from genome assembly GCA_949673415.1 of Euphorbia schlechtendalii. Taxonomy (NCBI): domain Eukaryota; kingdom Viridiplantae; phylum Streptophyta; class Magnoliopsida; order Malpighiales; family Euphorbiaceae; genus Euphorbia; species Euphorbia schlechtendalii. Next base: position 31,898 of record CATIWQ010172932.1, on the reverse strand, counting down.
CTCATTGGTGGTTGTGGATGATTTCATGAGATTCACTTGAATAGTCTTGCTCAGTAGCAAAGATGAAACCTTTGAATCTTTTTTTCAAACTTAGTAATTGGATAATGAAAGTAATAGGAACTAAAATCAGTAGAATCCAATGTGATCGTGGACAAGAATTCTAGAATTTCCATTTCGAAGAATATGTTGAACACATGGTATTGACCATAACTTTTCTTCTCCTTATACTCCTCAACAAATGGGGTTATAGAAAAGAAGAATAGAACTATAGTTGAAATGGTTCGATCCATGTTGAGTGATAATAATTTATGAAACTACTTTTAGGGAGAAGCTATTAACATGGTATGTTATATCTTGAATTGGGTTTTAATTCACCCAATTCTTGAGAAGACACCCTTTGAGCTTTGGCGAGGGCGCAAGCCTAAGATTCGTGATCTCAGATTATTTGGTTGTACGTGCTTGATTCTTAACACTAAGGAGCAGCTAGGTAAGTTTGATCCAAAGGCTGATGAAGGTATCTTTTTGGGATACTTAACTAATAACATTGCATATAGAATGTATGTTAAAAGAACCAGCCTATTAGAGTAGTCTATGCATGTAAATTTTGATGAAACTAACAATGCAGATAGACATCTATCTGATCAAGATGAGGAGTAACTCGGTAAGAAAATCAACTCAGCATGCCATACTCTTTGAGCTGCCTAACCCAAAAGAAGAACTTGAAGCTGAGGAAGTCAAAGAAGATGATGATCTTTCTATCAAATTCAAAGAAAGTGAAGATCAACCTCAACCTCAACAACCAAATGAAGATCCTCTGGTAGTAGATCCGAGTATGCCAAGAGATATTAGTACTCATCGCAATCATCCCATAGAAAGAATTATTGATGATGTTCATAATCCTTCGAGGTCAGCTCAGCAAGATGATGAGCCATCCAGCTTTCAACTCATTGATTGAACCCATGAAGTTTAAAAATTCAAAAGGAGATGATTATTGGATGATTGTGATGCAAAGGAGTTGGATCAGTTCAACCGTAGTGATGTTTGGGATCCAGTTCCAAAGCCTAAAGGAAAATCAATCATCAACACCAAATGGGTTTTCAAGAATAAGCTTTATGAAGATTGCATTGTGGTCAGGAATAAGGTCAGGTTTATTGGTCAAGGCTACAATCAGCATGAAGACATCGATTATAATGAGACTTGTGCTCCTATAGCTCAACTTGAAGCAATTCAAATCTTATGTGCTTTTGCATCTCATATGAACTTCAAATTATTTCAAATGGATGTCAAAAGTGCATTCCTGAATTGATTCATTCAAGAAGAAGTTTATGATCCCCATCTTGTAGGCATTCAAGATCTGAAGAATCTTGAGCATGTCTTCAAATTGAAGAAAGCTCTCTACAGATTGAAGTAGGCTCCAAGTGCTTGGTATGAGAGGTTGACTAATTTCCTTATCAGCAAAGCCTATGAAAGATTGAAAGCAGATATTACTTTGTTTATCCAGCGAATAAAAGAAGATGTATTGCTAGTCCAAATCTATGTTGATGATATCATTTTTGGAGCAACTAATGAGAAGTTGTGCAAGGAATTCAAGTAGGAGATGAAGAACAAGTTTGAAATGTTGATGATTGGAGATGAACACGGGATGTGCGAGGGTTAGGGCTTGCGAGGCTGCCACTGCTTGCTGGCTACTACCATGCGCTAGCTCATGGGTCAACGCATGATGGTGGGCGGTAGGCCTACAAGTGCTCTTGGGTAGCGTAGGCCTAGCTGCGGCCAACAAGCTAGGCTTTCAGGATAGCATGCGAGCCTGGCATGCAGGATAAGGGAAGCCCATTAGGGCTTACCGTGTGGTAACCATATAGCCCGCATGAGTGGGCTTTGTGCAAGAGTTGACTTGCGCCCACTAAAGCTCTACGCGAAAACCCCTAGGTGGGATGGGAATATTCCCATCCCACATTGGATTTTGAGAGGAGATTTTGGCTCTCCTCCCACTATAAATAGTGGTCCACCCCTCCTCCTTTTACACACTTTAGCTCAGCCTTCCTTCTAAGTTTTGACATCCTTTCTTTGTGAGCTTTTTATGAGAATCCCCATGAGTTTCTCCTTCATCCTAAGAATTATTTTGAAGGATCATACATATTTTTAAGAGAGCTTTCTAAATTATATTTTTGGGTTGGTCTTCGAGTGGTCTAGTAGCTACTATCTACCAATGAATTCTTCCTCAACGAGATGTTTTTATCGGTGAAGATCTATGTGGATCAATCATAAAGGCTATCCTAATTTGGAGCCTAGTGCTAATAGAGTGTTGTCAAATTTTTTTAAGGGAGTGACGTACCAAGGGAAGGCACACATCAACTGATAATGCTCTTAACTTTGATGCTAGGTTTCTTTTATTATGTTTTATAAACCTATGAGCATATATGGAACATTTTAGCTTAGATTATATCAATCATGGCATTCTTAGGAGTTCTTTTAGGATTAATTTTAAGTTTTGAAATTCTATCTTGCAAGTTTCATGTTCAACTACTATCTTGATTAACTAGTAGTGGTATTAGAGCCTACCTTATGCTATGCATGATTGATGATAATATGTTGAAATGATATTTTCTATGAATTGATAAAATATGCTATGCATGACTTAGGTTTCAAAACCTGCTATAGAGAATGATGTGATAACTAGATTAAGATTTTGCTCAACCGTAGTCTAGGTTATTATCATATAAATAAACAATATTTTACCACAAGTGTAAATGCTTTAAACCGAGGGTCATCTAGTACTTCACTTGATTCAAAGAAAGAAATCTTTAAATCATAATTGTTTGTGGTACATGAATCAAAGTGCTTGTGGTTATTTTGGTAAGGATTGGATTTGACTGCTCATTTACTTTAAAGGGCCTCTCCTACCTGGAAATCTCCATCAGTATTAGATTCAAGCGTACCCAAGGGACTTTTATGACTTAATTGATTTGTAGTATGGGAATTGGATTTCGCATATGGTTTTACAACTATGGTTTTAAGTTGTTAAATAAAAACTTATTTACATAAGTGCGAGAACTTAAACATCAACCTTGTTTATTTTGCATGCCATGCGGAGTCTTGGCATAATGGAATGATTATGATGTACCAGTCTTGTGCATAATGGAATGATTATGATGTACTGGAATTAATATTATCATAATCATATCCAATACATAAGACCTAGACTAAGGAGTGACTAGCTGCACCAATAAAATCCCTACAACAATATTAAGGTGGTAAATATTCTTCCCATCATTAGTCATGATACCAACCTTATTAACGGATGTATAGACATGTACTACATGCTTTCCCTTAACATGTGTTTGGTCATGAGACTAGATGGGGTTAATGCCTTAACCAAAATGGTTAGCTGTCCATAATAGTGAAGCTAATGCTAGATTGGAGACATATTTGAGGAGTCATACAACTAGGTACGCACATCAAGAGAAAGAGAACTCAAATGGATAAGCAATTTCATGGAATGCAAATGGACGGGTTGCAACCATGGTTGTATTGTTATGGCTTGACCTACTATAGCGGAGGTCATGATGAATGGCTATGGATGTTACCTACTAAGGAAAATTGGTTGGACTAAATTTCCTGAATTTAAATAGAAGGGGCTATCTGAATGTTGAAAATAGTAGGAATTATGTATTTAATTAAAAGACCTTATATAAAATGCATGTACATATACTAATGTTTGAACAAGTTCTATATTATATCTTGGTTGAATATGAACACTAACACTGATAAATAATTGTTTGGCAACAAAGTTTATAAAGGAGACAATTTTTATGTGTGGTTTGGGAATGTGACGAGGTTCTTGAAAAGCCTTGGTCTTGATTATGTGTTGGATAATCTATATTTCGAACTCCTTGGAGAAGATCCTTTCATTTATCAAATAGTTACATGAAGCATAAAAAGGATATTGATTTCATAAAGAATTTCATGGTCAATGCTATGCTTCTAAGGTACAAGGATATATGCAAAGACATGGAGTTAGAGTCTATATTTATGCAACTTGTGATGAAGGATGAACCTAAAAGATTCATGATATCTACAAGTCTAAGGCCTGTCACCTCAGTATGAGTTTTCCATGATTGTTTATGATAACTTTGAATATTTAAAGAAAATGGGAGTTACTTATAATCAGGAATCCTTGAAACCAATTGTATAATTTTTCCAATATGGTAGACTTGTTGGAACATTATGATATTCGGTTTAGAAATAAACTTGAAAATCAACTTGTTGTTGAGGATTAAAAGATTAGAAAGTCAAGGGATTTCAAGGTCAACAGAAGACTCATGAAAAATGCTGAAATGAAACGCGAGTTAAGAGCTCAGATTTCTGAACAAGTGAAGAAAAAGCCAAGTGAGGCATCTACTTCAGGTATGTTCATGATATGAGTTTCTCTACAATTCCTTATGAGTCTACATGGGTATTGGATATTGGTTGTTGTACTCATAACTGTACTTCTGTTTAGGGTTGCAGAATAGTAGGAGGCTTGCAAAGATGGAAATGGAGCATGGATTGCTGCGATAACTGTAGGGACATATAGCCTTCGTTTTCCTAGTGGTCTTGTTTTAGTTATGAAAAATTGCTATTATATTCCTATTATCACTAAGAATATAATATTTGTTACGTGTTTAGCAACACAAGGATTTGAGATTTTATTTTCCAATAATAATTGTCAAATTCAACCCGATATTGTTCTTTATGCTTGTAGAATATGTGTTGATGGAATTTATGTTCTAGATACTAAAACTGAAATTCTAAATATGAACAATTGTCAAGAAATCAAGGTTAGATAACGAAAAATTATTATACTTATTACATTGTCATCTAGACTATATAAATGAGACTCACTAAACTAAGTTACACAAATGTGGTGACTTGGGCCCGATGGAATGGGAATCTCATGGGGCGCGAGAACCTTGTTTAAAGGGAAAGATGACTAAGAAACCTTTCAAAGGAAAGGGTTAGCATGCTACTAGTACTTTGGAAATAATACATTCCAATGTATGTGGGTCAATGAGTGTTAAGAAATATGAAGGTTTCGTCTACTTCATAACTTTTATTGATTAATACTCGTGATATGATTATTTCTACCTAATGAGGAACAAGTTAGAAAGTTTTGATAAAAATTCAAAGAATTTAGAATTGAAATAGAGAAACAGCATGGAAACGTATCAAGACCCTTCAATCTGATCAAGGTGGTGAATACTTATCCCACTGGACACCTCCTTATAGACCTTAACATAATGGAGTATCGGAAAGGAGAAATCGAACTGTGAGTAGGCGACACAGAGCAGTGGGCCAAGATCGCGTGGAATGAGAGGCACGGTCCACCGAGGTGTTTGAAAAAAGGTGCACCGGGTCGGGGACCCGGGAAAAAGATAGAAAGAGAAAAGCGAAAAATGTTTTAGATCGGTTCGAACCTGAATCCACTGTCTCTTAGTGTGGAGTCACCTCCTGGATTAGGTCTTTCCAAGAATTAGAGTCTTGTGAGGCTTAAAGTCTGGGGAACGGCTCACCAAGACATAGAGATTCGGGTCCGGGATAAGTTGCTTATTTCTTAAGTGATCACATTATATTACATCTACAAAAAACCGTATTTTCTCAATTACGCATATTCACGCTTAGGTTGTTTTTCGAGTTTACATGCATGATTCATGTATTAAAAAAGCAGTAAATCCATCCACAAAACAGTAAGTAAATGCAGAAAGTAAATGCGGAAAATAAAAATTACAAGGCTTTCAAAAATTGGGGGATGCAACCGCCAGCTACCCTAGTAATTACATTTCCCAAAAAAATGAAAATGTGATACCCGAAGGAAAATTAAAATCCTAAACATACATCTGACCTGCATCCACAAAGGTTAGCATAGGGGATATCATATATGTTCGATTTAATTTTGGCGAGGCCCGTGTGCCATAATTAAAACATTGATGATTTTTAAATTGTTAATTTAAATAAAAATAGTTCATTTTTATTTACACGTATGTTGGTCAATTTTATTAGTGAAAATGACCTCATGGAAAAAGGTGAGGTCTGTTATCCGGGATTATATTTTATTCCCTTCGTGGGGGTATTCTAATACAAAAATTAAAAAGAAATAAAAGAAGAAGGAGAGAATTACAACATTATTTACAATAATAAGAAATAAAAAATAATTCCTAGGTCCACAAATAAAATCAGAAAAAAAGATGAAGGTAGAAGATGAGCATGGAATTCACAATTCTAGGAACTCAGAGGCTTATCGTTGCGGTATGAATCAACTTCGGCGTACCTCGTTCATTTTTTTAGTTTAATTGGAAAAATAAGTGTTTGGTTGGAAAATAAAGTGTTTATTTATCGAAAAGATAATCAAACTTGGGTTCTAAATTTATTTCAGACCTGAGAATATCTGAGGATTTAAGAAGAAAAGATGAAGAAATTTGATTAAAAGATGAAGAGATTTGGGATCCAAAAGTGTTTTGGATCTGAGAAAAAATTAGAAGAAAGTAAGAAATATTGTTTGTATTTTTTTTACCTGACAGGGAGAATTTTCTCCGAATTTTTGAACCCCTTCAATCCAAAAAGGTCCGACTATTTATAGGAAAAAAACCCCGAAAATCCAAAAAGGCAGGAAAGTCTAGAGAGGCCTCACAGGAATCTGGGCGAGGCCTCGCCAAACTGGGGAGGAAGCCTCGCCAGGAGGCCTAGCGAACTCGCCAGAATGTCTGGCGAGTTCGCCAGACTACCTGACGAGGCTTGCCATGGTTTGGCAAGCCTCGCTAGGCCCCTGGCGAGGTTGGCCAGCCCTCTAGCAAGCCATGACTAGCCAAGTATAGGCGATGCGGGCTCTGGATCCAGCTTCTAGTTGCATTTTTGAATTTTTTTGTGTATTTTTATATTTTTTAGTTAATTTCTAAATTAAAGTCCTTTTAAATTCAGTGACGAGGAAGACTCCCATTTGAAGATTGTCGGACAATCAAAAATCGTGTGATTCGAGGATAAATATCCTAAAAAGCCGTCATCATTGAACGAGCGAGCTGGTACAAAATCCCATGCTCACACGAACTCTACTCGATATGGTTCTATCCACAATGAGCTAAGAAGAACTCATCAGATCCTTTTAGGGTTATGCACTTGAGAGCATGGTTTATATTCTAAATAGAGTACCCTTAAAATCAGTTGATCAAACATAATACAATATGTGGTATGGCAAGAATCTAGCTCTTTCTCACCTGAGAACTTGGGGGTGTCTTGCTTATGTAAAGAGGACAAGTTCAAATAAGCTGTGTGCTTAATCTAACAAGTGTCTGTTTGTAGGTAACCGTAAGGAAACTATGGGTTATACCTTTTATGATCCCAAGGAACAAAAGGTACTTATTTCTAGAAATGCTCATTTCTTCGAGAAGGAGCTTATACTTGAAAAAGCTAGTGGGAGCAATCTTGAGATAGTCACTTAAGAGGATCATATACACAATCAATCGATTATCACTACACCTATTACACAAGAAAGTGCAAGCATAAAAAATCCTATTATAACACCGACTTTGCGTAGGTCAGGTTGGGTTCCAATTGCTCCCGAGCGATATGGTTATTTCATCACTAATGATAAGCATATCTTGCTTATGGAAGATTATGAGCTCAAGACTCACAATGAGGCAATGGAAGGCTCAGAGTTTGACAAATGGTTTACAACCATGAAGTTAGAGATGGACTCCATGCACGAAAATCAAGTTTGGAACTTGGTTGACATTATAAGTGTGATTAAGCCCATAGGATGCATGTGGGTTTTCAAGAAGAAAAATGACATGGATGGTAATGTGATTACCTATAAAGCAAGGCTAGTTGTAAAAGGTTACAATAAAAAGAAGGTATTGACTATGATGAAACCTTTTCATGAGCAGCCATGTTAAAGTTTATCCGAATACTCCTTGTCATCGCTGCTCATAACGATTATGAGATCTGGCAGATGGATGTGAAAATAATGTTTCTTAATGGGAACTTGGATAGGGATGTATATATGATACAACCCAAAGGTTTTACATCCTAGGATGGCTCGACGGCATGCAAGTTGCAAAGGTCCATTTATAAACTTAAGCAAGCATCAAGGAGTTGGAAATATTAGGTTTGATTAGACAATATGAGAAATTGGTTTTATGCCAAACAATAATGAGCCCTATGTATATAAGAAGGCTAGTGGGAGTGCGAACATTTTCCTTATATTATATGTCAATGACATATTACTGATAGGAAATGATGTTCCTTTTCTTCAAATAGTAAAGTAATTGTAGTTAAAGATGTTCTCCATAAAAGACCTTGGGCAAGCAGCTTTTAGACTAGGTATAAAGATCTACCGTGATAGATCCAGAAGGCTACTAGTTCTTTCTCAAAGGTCATGCATAGATAAGGTTTTGGCTAGATTTAACCTTGAGCAGTCAATAAAGGGTTATCTACCAGTATCTCACGGGATTAACCTTTCTAAATCTGAGTGTTCAAGAACACAAGAGGAGAGACTACGTATGAATGGAATACCCTATACTTGAGCGGTAGGATCAATCGTGTATGCTATGGTATGCACTCGACCTGATGTCTCACATGCATTGAGTATCGAGAGTTGATTTCAACCTGATCCAGGTGATTTCAACTAGATGACTGCTAAAACTATCCTTAAGTACTTATGTAGGACTAAGGATATGTTTTTTGGTATATGGAGAAGGTGATCACTTTTGGAAGGGATACACTAACATGAGTTTTCAGTCTAATAGGGACGATTACAAGTACCGGTCAGGTTATGTGTTTATGTTAACTGGAGGGGTAGTTCTTTTGAAAAGTTTTGAGTATATAGCTGCTTCTAAAGCAACTAAGTAAGTTGTTTGGCTAAAGGGATTTATTGATGATCTTAGTGTAGTGTTTAGCATTGTAAATCCATTAGTGGTCTATTGCGATAATAATGGAGATATTGCTCAGGTAATGAAGCCACGGTCTAGTTAGAGAAACGGATAAGTACTCAGAAAATACCATTTCATTCAAGAGATAGTAGCTAGAAAACATATAAGCTAAGAATGCATACCTATGGATCAAAATCTAGCCGATGGGCTAATGAAGCCATTGACTTAGGTTAAGCATGACCAGCATGTTAACGAGTATGAATGAAGTACAAGGGCAATTGGCTCTAGTGCAAGTGGGAGATTGTTACACATTATGTATACCTAAGAGAAATTAGGGAGATATATCTTTATTAGTTATAATGTACAAATAATTTTAAGATTATTGTTATAAATAATAATGGCGCCTTTGTTGTTTATCAATGTTTATTTAAATTATGTATCTCACTAGCATCACATATATGTATATATATACACGTGTCATTATGTATATGATCATTAATAGGATAAAGTCCATGACTACTTCATAGCATGAAAGTGCAAGGACATAGTGGGAGCTATGTGGTGTGAGAACTGCACTTACGTGTTACTACGAATAGTCTAAATATCCTAGTCATAGTTTCATAGAGACTGGACATCAATGAAGTGGACAGATTAGCATGTGTAAGCTTACTCCTTGGATTAGATCTAACTAATCGATCTCACGAGCTGAAGGTGGTACCTTGAGTTAACACATGAATGTATTCGGGTAATACATTAGACACTGATATAAGATAGACACTCGAAAATAACTATATCCATGTGTTGGTATCATGTCCTATTGCAGTAGCAACACAAGTATCCTAAGAACTAAGATATTGGTTACCTTGTGTAGGAGTTTCTATACTTTGGGCCATACTTATTCATACCTTGGTGATCAGGATAATACGAGTGATTACAGGTATGGTGATGATCACTCATTGGTAAGCCGAGTAGTCAAGATGGGATCAATCACTCATGATATTATTATGTAATGGGACTTTTACCCTATGACATCTTGTTAAAGAGACACACTCATAAACCTCTAATCAGAGTATAAGATTGATAGAACAGGTTTCTAATCAATCATTATACATTATAGCGAGTGGTGTTCTTTGTGAACAAGTCTAATTTTAGGATAGCTACGACTATTACATGAGCTGACACTTAATCTAAGCTCAAAAAACCAGATGGTACTTAACATGATGGAAGGAGTGTAGTGTATTGGTTATTATTACAGAATCGGGTCAAGTCGCAAGCACGTGATGTTCTGAGTATCGCATGATCATACGCCTTTGCTAGAAAGCCAACTTTATCATCTAGTGTTATCGGGTTCCATATTGGTCTCGAACATTGAGCCTAAAGGTTCTTGAATGGGAAGCCATGTTTAAATTAAGCTCTAGTGGCTACATACTTTCGAATCTTATGAGGTCACACACTTTGGGTCTTTACCTGACTAAGTAAAGAACTTATAGACTGGGTCTATGCCGAGAATATTGAGAATGTCTAAATCGTTGGATAATTATTAATTGGTTAGACAAAATAATAATTAAAAATTTAAGGAAAGGGGTTTTGGAAAAATTACATAGGGTAAGTAAGGGAAATTTTTACCTTTGTGAGTGGGCCCCATGAACATGGGATGTTCGCATGTTAGGTCCTACGAGGTTACCGCACGAGCATTTTTGCTCATGAGCCACTAGCATGCACTGGCACATTAGCCAGCGTATGCTTGGGGGCAGCAGGTCCGCAAGCGTTGCTAGGCAACTCTTGCATGGCTTGCTGCTCAGGCCTAGTTGCAGCATGCAAGACAAGCTCGCGGGACTTAAGGCTTGCCTTATGGTAGCTGAACAGCCTGCTTAAGCAGGCTGTGCATGCTGGTTTACCCGCACGGAGCTGGAGCTCCATGCGGCTACCCCCGGGTGGGATGGTAATACATTAGATTTTGAGTGGAGCTTTTTGCTCCCCTACTAATATATATAGTGGTCTACACCTCCTCCTTTTACACATTTCAGCTCAGCCTTCCTTTTGATTTTTTACATCTTTTCTTTACGAGCTTTTTGCGAGATCCGCCACAACTTTCTCCTTCATCGCAAGAATTATTTTGAAGTCTCATTCATATTTTTAATAGAGCCTTTTAAGTTATATTTTTAGGTTGGTCTTCGAGTGGTCTAGCAGCTGCTGACTACTAACAAGTTCTTTCTCAATGGGAGGTTTTAGTCGGTAAAGATCCATGTGGATCAATCATAGAGGTTGTCTTAATTGGGAGGCTAGTGCTAATTGAGTGCTATCTAATTGTTCTAAGGGAGCACCATACCATGGGAAGGCACACACCAACTAGTGATGCTATTAACTTAGATGCTAGGTTTCTTTCATTAAGTTTTATAAAATTCTGAGCATCTATGTTACGTTTCAACTTAGAATATATCAATCATAGAATGCTTATGAGTTCCTTTAGGGTTAATTTTAAGTTTTGAAATTTCGCCTTACAAGTTTGCATGTTCAGTTACTGTGTTGATTAACTAGTAGCTAGGTCTTTCAAAAAGTACATACATAAAAAAGTTATTAGCTAGATTTAACCTTGAGCCATCAAGAAAGGGTTATCTCCCAATGTCTCACAGGATTAACCATCAAGAATATAAGAAGAGAGATTATGCATGAATGGAATACCCTATGATTCATAAATAGGATCCATCATGTAGGCTATGGTATGTACCCGGCCTAATGTCTCACATGCGTTGAGTGTCATGAGGAGATTTCAATCTGATCAAGGTGAGAAGAAATGATGGCCGTTAAAACTATTCTCAAGTACTTACGAAGGAGTAAGGATATGCTTTTGGTTTATAAAGAAAGTGATCTCTCTATGAAGGGATACACTGATGCGAGTTTTCAATCTAATACGGACGATTATAAGTCTTAGTGAGGTTATGTGTTTATGTTAAATGGAGGGGTAGTTGTTTGGAAAAGTTTCTAACAGGATGCGATTGCCAATTTAACCATTGAATCTCAGTATATAGCTGCTTCTGAAGTAGCTAAGTAAGTTGTCTAGCTAAAGGGATTTATTGGTGGTCTTGGTATGGTGTCCAACATTGTAAATCTAACAGCGGTCTATTACGATAACAATGGGGCTATTGCTTAGGAAAAAGAATTACGATCTCATCAAAGAAACATACATATACTTAGAAAATAGCATCCCATTTAGGAAATAGTAGCTACAAATGATATTAGCTTAGAATATATCCATACGGATCAGAATCTAGTAGATGGGCTAATGAAGCCATTGACTCAAGTTAAGCATGACTAGCATGTTAATGAGTATGGCATGAAGCACATGGGTAATTAGCTCTAGTGTAAGTGGGAGATTATTAGACATGATGTATGCCCTAGAGGAAATTAGGGTGATATATCTTTATTAGTTATAATGTACAAATAGTTATCAGATTATTGTTATCAATCATAAAGGCATCTTTATTATTTATCAATGTTTATTCAAGTTATGTATCTCACTAGTATCATATATATATATATATATGTGTGTGTGTGTGTGTGTGTGTGTTATTATATATATGCTCACTGATAAGTTTAAAGTCCATGACTACTTCATAGCATGAAAGTGCAAGGACATGGTGGGAGCTATGTGTGTGAGAATTGCACACACGTTTTACTATGAATAGTCTAAATATTCCTAGTCATAGTTTCATTGAGACTAGACATCAATGAAGTGGACAGACTAGTATGTGTAGGCTTACTCCTTAGATTAGATCCAAGCAGCCGATCTCACGATCTGAAGGTGGTACCTTGAGTTAACACATGAATGTATCCAGGTAATACATTGGAGACCATTATAAGACACACACTCGGAAATAATTATATCCATGTGTTGTTGTCATGTCTTATTGGAGTAGTAGTATAAGTATCCTCAAACCTAAGATACTAGTCACCTTGTGTGGGAGTTGCTATACTTTGGGTCTTACTTATTCATACCCTGGTGATCAAGAAGATACAGGTGATTATGGGTATAGTGATGATCATTCATTGGTAAGTAGAGTAGTCAAGATGGGATTGATATAGTGATATAACGAGAGCTGTACCTTAAGGCCTCTTATTGAAAAGACACACTTATAAACCTCTGATCAGAGTATAAGATTGATAGAATAGGTTTCTAGTCATTCTTGTACAATATGGCGAGTGTTGTTCTTCGTGAACAAGTCTAATTCCAGGATAGCTATGGCTATTACATGAGCTAACACTTAATCCTAGCTCAATAAATTAGATTGGTACTTAACCTGATGGAAGGAGTATATTGTATTGGTTACTATTGCAGAACCATATCAAGTCACAAGCATGTAACGTTATGAGTATCGGGGGATCATACGCCTTTGCTAGAAAGGCCATTTGATTTTCTAGAGTTATCGGGTTCCACATCTCTCTTGAATATTGAGCCTAAAGGTTTCCGGATTGGAAGCCAAGTTTTAGGATAACCTCTAGCAACTCTATACCTTAGGATCCTATGAGGTTACACACTTTGGGTCTTTACTGGACTAAGTAAACAAGTTATAGACTAAGTATATGCCAAGAATATTAAGAAAGTCAAAATCCCTGGATGAAATATTATTTGGTTGGACCAAAATAATAATTAAAAGGTTTAAAGAGGGGTTTTGGAAAAATTGCACAGGGGTAAGCAGGGGAAATTTTTCCCTTTGCAAGTGGGCCTTGTGAATATGGGATATTAACAGGTGGGGTCTGCACGGCTACCCCATGAGCTTTTTCTCTTGCAGGTCACTACCATGCCCTGGCATAAGGCCAACATATGCTAGAGAGCTTGATGTGCGGCCCGAAAGCCTGGTTTGTGGGATAAGGCAAGCCCATTATCTTGTGGTAGCTGCACATCCCACATATACAAGCTGTGCGCGCGGGTTGACCCATGTGGAGCTGGAGCTCCGTGTGGCAACCCGCATGTGGGATGGAATATATTCCTATCCCACAATTTTAAATGAGGGATGCTTTTTGCTCCCCTCCCACTATATATAGTTGTTTATCGCTCCTCCTTTTACTTACTTCAGCTCAGCCTTCCTTCTAAGTTTTGACATCTTTCTTCGTGAGCTTTTTGCGTGATCCTCCACAAGTTTCTCCAATGTAGCAAGAATTCTTTTGAAGGCTCATTCATATTTAGAAGAGAGCCTTATAAGTAATATTTCAGGTTAGTCTTTGAGTGGTCTAACAACTTCTGTTTACCAGCATGTTATTCCTCAACAAGAGGTTTTGGTCGGTCAAAATTCATGTGGATAAATCATAGAGGTTGTCCTATTTTGGAGGCTAGTGCTAACGAAGTGCTATCCATTTTCTCTAAGGGAGCACCGCACCAAAGGGAAGACACATATCAATTGGTAATACTCTTAACTTAGATGCTAGGCTTCTTTTATTAAGTTTTATAAACCTATGAGCAACTATGGTATGCTTTAACTTAGATTATATCAATCATGACATGCTTAGGAGTTCCTTAAGGGTTAATTTTAATTTTTGAAATTCCACCTTGCAAGTTTGCATGTTCAATTACTATCTTAATTAACTAGCAGGTCGTTTCTTGAGAATGAGATGGGGAATAATGAGTGTATATTTGAGAATTTATAGTAGATGGTATGCTGGAAGGAGAATTTATATTGGAAGGAGGTATTTGGGAATTTACAAAAAGAGGTTTGTCCAGGATTTATGTGAGAATTAGGTGAAGGATTTACAAAAGAAATGGGGGAAGGATTTTTAGGTACCTGGAGTTGGGTGATTGACCCAAAGATGGGCCAGCATCAAGTAACTCAACATGAGATGGAAGATTCTCAATTTGCTGAGTGTGAATTGGGCTTGGGATGCTTGAACTAGGCATAGCATATTCTTCCTGATTGATGACCTCTACGTCATCATCATCCTCTTCACTACTCACAATCTGGACACTTTTCCTAGAGCACATTGTGGCATTTCTCTTGCACTAAGAGCCTCCGACCTTAGATATAACTTTCTCCACTTAAGTAGCAGCTTAATGATTGATAGTTTCAAGAACCTCTTTGCTTTTCTTAGAACTACCCTAGCCCACATCATCCTAAGCCTCTTCATTTTTTCGTTTAATCTGGCACAGGCCTTCTCCTTGCTCTCTATCATCCTCTTCCTCCTCAACCCTTTTCTTCGCCTTAGCTTCCCTCTAAGAGCGAGTCTTGAGTTTCATCTTTTTCTTAGGCTTGGCTTGTGGTTGGGCATGCGTATTTCCTGTTGGTTAATCAAGATAGTAAATGAACATGCAAACATTGCAAGGCGGAATTTCAAAACTTAAAATTAACCTAAGGAACTCCTAAGCATGCCATGATTGATATAATTTAGGTTAAAACATTCCACAGATGCTTTTAGGTTTATAAAGCTTATAAAAGAAACCTAGCATCTAAGTTTAGAGCATCAACAGTTGATGCATGCTTTCTCTCTTTTGGTGACAGTGTTCCCTTAGAGCAATTCAACAGAACTTCTTTTGCATGATCTTCCAAACTTGGAGAGACTCTATGATTGATTCACATGGATCTTCACCGACAAAACCTCATTGAGGAAGAACCCATTAGTAAATAGTAGCTACTAGACTACTCGAAAATCAACCCGAAAAAAACCAAGAAGGCTCACTTTAGAAAGATCCTTAAAAAAATTCTTCAATTGTTTGGAGAAACTCGTGGAGGATCTAGCACAACAAAGGAAGAAAATGATGTCAAAAGTCTAAGAGAAAAGCCGAGGTGAAGAAATATATTCATCATCGTTAATAAAAAGAGGAATTGGAGTCCTATTTATAGGGAAAAGGGGGAGTGTTAGACTCCCCCTAAAAGTCTATGTGGGATGGGATTCCTATCCCACATCCGGGTTAGCCGCTAAGGTCATTTTGACTCACGAGCTAACCCACGACTTGCCGCCACAAGGCAAGGGCTTGCCTTGTGCCGCAATTTGGGCTTGCAGCCTGCAAGCTTCCACATAACCCATGCGCTAGCGACCCACGAGCCCTTCGGCTCATGGGCAGTCATGCAGGCCCCACTCTAAAAATCTCGTTTTCGTTTGGGGATCACTAGAAATGGGAAAAATCCCTTTCTAGGCTCTATCAAATTTTCCCATTTTTCTTTATTCCTTTTAATTATTAATTCGATCTAACCAATTAATAATTTTTCTAACGAATTCGACAACTGGTATTTTTAGCATAGACCCAGTATATAGGTTCTTTACTTAGTCTGATAAAGATCCAAAATGTGTGACCTCATAGATCCCAAATTATTGAGCCGCTAGAGTTTAACCTAAACTTGGCTTCCCATCTGGGAACCTTTAGGATTCATGTTCCAGATCAATATGGAACTCGATAGATCTAGACAATCAAATGAGCTTTCTAGCAATGGCGTACGATCCCTCGATACTTGGAAAGTCACGTGCTTGTGAGTTGATCTGGTTCTGTAGTGGTAACCAATACAATACACTCCTTCGATCTAGTTAAGTACCATCCAGTTTGTTGAGCTTGGACTAAGTGTTAGCTCATGTAACAGCGGTAGCTATCCTGGAATTAGAACTTGTTCACGCAGAACACCACTCGGCCATTATGTATCAAGATTGACTAAAAACCCATTCTATTTATCATATACTCTGATCAAAGGTTCATGAGTGTGTTACTTAAACAAGGGGCCCTAAGGTACATCTCCCATTATATCACTATATCAAGAGTGATGGATCCCATCTTGACTACTCGGCTTACCAACATGTGATCATCACTATACCCATAATCACCCGTGTCATCCTGATCGTCAGGGTATGAATAAGTATGACCCAAAGTATAGCAAATCCTAGACAAGGTAACCAGTTTCTTATGTCTGAGGATACTTGTACTACTACTACAATAAGACATGACACCAACAAATGGATATAGTTATTTTCGAGTATCTGTCTTATAGAGGTCTCCAATGTATTACCCGAATACATAAATGTGTTAACTCAAGGTACCAACTTCAGCTTGTTAGATCGACTGCTTAGATATAATCCAAGGAGTAAGCCCACACATGCTAATATGTCTTTTTTATTGATGTCTAGTCTCGATGAAACTATGACTAGGGATATTTAGACTATTCATAGTAACACGTATGTTAAGTTTTCACACCACATAACTCCCACTATGTCCACACGCTTTTACACTATGAAGTAGTCACAAACTTTTTTATATCAATGCTCATATACATATTTAATACTAGACATATATGATACCAATGAGATACATAAATAAACAGAAAACAGTAATAAGCAACAAAGATGCCTTAATTATTATTAATAACAATTTGAAAACCATTTGTACATTATAGCTAATAAAGATATATCACCCTAGTTACCTCTAGGGCATACATCCTGTCTAAAAATCTCCCACTTGCACTAGAGACAATTGCCCATGTGCCTCACATCATACTCGTTAACATGCTTGTCATGTTTAACTTGAGTCAATGGCTTAGTTAGCCCATTCTCTAGATTCTGATCCATCTGGATGTATTCTAAATTTATATCTTTTCTAGCTACCATCTCCTGAATGAGATAGTACTTTCTAAGTATATATTCATTTCTGTGATGAGATCATGGTTCCTTAGCTTGAGCAATAGCCCCATTGTTATCACAATACACTACCATTGGATTTACAAAGGTGGACACCACACCGAGATCACCAATAAATCCCTTAAGCCAGATAGCTTGCTTAGCTGCTTTAGAATCAGCCAAATACTTAGATTTTGTGGTTGAATCGGTAGTAGTAACCTATTTGAAACTTTTCCAAACAACTTCCCCTCCGTTTAACATAAACACATAACCTGACTAGGACTTATAATTATCCATGTCAAACTAAAAACTCGCCTTGGTGTATCCCTTCAAAGTGAGATCACCATCTCCATATACAAAAATGATATTCTTAATCCTACGTAAGTACTTGAGGATAGTTTTAGTAGCCATCCATTACTTCTCACCTTGGTCAGATTGAAATCTGCTCGTGACACTCAACACATGTGAGACGTCAAGCCGAGTGCATACCATATAATACATGATGGAGCTTATCACTGAGGCATATGGTATTTCATTCATGTGCAGTCTCTCCTCTTGTGTTCTCGGACACTCAGATTTAGAAAGGTTAATCCCATCAGACATTGGGAGATAACCCTTTCTTGACTGCTCCAGGTTAAATCTAGCCAAAACCTTATCTATGTATGTACTTTACGAAAGACCTAGCAGCCTTCTAGATCTATCTCGCTAGATTTTTATACCGAGTATAAAAGCTGCTTCTCCAAGGTCTTTCATGGAGAACTTCTTTGACAACCATGACTTAACTATTTGAAGAAAAAGAATATCATTTCTTATTAATAATATTTCTTCGACATATAATACAAGGAAACGATTGCACTCCCACTAGCCTTCTTAAGTCCATGAATGGACTTCTCTAATTTGCATACCTTTGAGCCATCCTTGGATGTAAAAACATCGGGTTGTACCATAAACACATCCCTGTCCAGGTTTCCGTTAAGGAATGTTGTATTCACATCCATTTGCCAAATCTCATAATCGTAATGAGCGGCAATGGCAAGGAGTATCATAATAGACTTCAGCATGGCCATCGGTGAAAATGTCTCATCATAGTCAATGCCTTCCTTTTTACTATACCCTTTTGCAACAAACCTTGCTTTATAGGTAACTATGTTACCATCCATGTCAGTTTTCTTCTTGAAAACCCACTTGCATCATATGGGCCTAATCCTACTTGGAGCATCAATCAAGCTTCAAACTTGATTTTGTACATGGAGTCCATCTCTTACCTCATGGTTGAAAGCTATTTGTCAGATTTTGAGCCTTCTATTACCTCCTTGTAAGTCCTAGGCTCATAATCCTCCACAAGGAAGAGATGTTTATCATCAAAGATGAAAAACCTTTATCGCTCGGGAGTGATTGGAGCCCAGCCTGACCTACATAATGTTAGTGTTATAATAGGCTATTCTATGCTTACACTTTCTTGTGTAATAGTTGTAGGTAAAATTAGTTGATTGTCAATTTAATCTTCTTGAGTGCTCACCTCAAGAATGCTCCCAATAGCTTTCGCAAGTATATGCTCCTTCTTAAGGAATTGAGCTTTTATGTAATCAAGGACTTTTTGTTCCTTGGGATCAAAGAAGGTATACCCTGTAGTCTCCTTAGGTTAACCTACAAACAGACACTTGTCATACATATCACCCAGCTTATCTGAACTCATCCTTTTTACATAATGGGAACATCCCCAAACTCTCAAGTCAGAAAGAGCGGGTTTCTTACCGTACAATAACTCGTATGGAGTTTGATCAATTGATTTAGAGGGAACTTTGTTTAGAATATAATAAGCGCTCTCAAGTGCATAACCCCAAATGGATCTGTTGTGTTCTACTTGGCTCATCATGGACCGAACCATATCGAGTAGGGTTTGATTCCTCCTTTCTAACATGCCATTGTGTTGGGGTGTATAAAGAGGTGTCCATTGGGGTAAAATACCATTATCCCTTAGATAATACTGAAACTCTTGGCTTAAGTATTAACCGCCTCGATCAGATCGAAGGGTCTTGATACTTTTCCCAAGCTGTTTCTCTACTTCTGTTCTGAACTCTTTAAATTTCTCAAAACTTTCAAACTTGGGCCTCATAAGGTACAAGTAACCATATTGCGAGTAATCATCGATAAAGGTTATGAAGTAGATGAAATCCTCATGTGTCTTAACACTCATTGGACCACATGTACCAGAATGTATTATTTCCAAAGATTTCTTAGTCATCTTCTATTTTAAACGAGGTTCACACACACCATAGGATACCCATTCCATTGGGCCAAAGTCTCCATATTTGTGTAACTTAGTTAAGCGAGTCTCATTCATATGGTGCCAAAGATTTCTAGACAATAGTGCCATAAGTATGAGGAATCATCATAATCTAATCTTGATTTCTTAACAATGTTCACATTAGAACTTCAATTTTAGTATCTAGAACGTAAATGCCATCAACAGATATTCCACAAGCATAAAGAACATTATCATGTTGAATTTGACATTTATAATTAGAAAACAAAATTTCAAATCCCTTTATTTCTAATAGTGCAATAGAAATAATATTCTTAGTAACAGCCAGATTATAATAGCAATTGTTCAAAACTAAAACTAGGCCACTACGCAAGTGAAGGCTATATGTCCCTACAGCTGTTGCACCAAACCGTGTTCCATTTCCAACTCTTAGGTCCATTTCCCTCTTTGCAAGCCTCCTACTATTCCACAATCCCTGCATAGATATGAGTACCACAACCAGTATCTAATACCCGAGTAGACTCATAGGGAACTGTAGAGAAACTCTCTATCATGAACGTACCTAAAGTATATGCTTAACTTGGCTTCTTCTTAATTTGTATCGAAAATCAGAGCTTTGTAATCACGTTTCTAGTGTTCACGCCTTCTACATACGAAACATATTCCTTTGGGTTTCTACTTTTAAATAACCACATTATTAACCTTCTTATTGATGGGTTTTAAACCTTTACCTTTGACCCAAGTTCTACTTACCAAGGTATATGTTCCTCTAGCCTTTAGACCTTCTTCAAAACTTCTAAGTTTTCCAATAAACTCTGATGTCTTGCTGGTCTTCCTTGACATAAGATAATATTTCATAAAGGGTGAATATTTTATCCGACATGCTTTTTATCATAAGCTGTATGTCATGGTTAGAATCTGTGTTGATTCCTATCTGAGCCAATCTCCTTTAATACTGTAGGTATTCTATGCATCGCTCAATGGCCAGGATCCCATCATCTCTCCTAGTGTTATAGAGAAATCTTAATATTTCATTCCATTCAACTCTCATGCCCTCATGAAGTCCTCTGAGATGAATTAACATGGATTTTAGGTCTATACTTTCATGATGTTTCTTAATCTTCAAACTCATGGTTTCGAGCATCATTAGTAACACCATGAAAACATCCTTATTGTGCTTAAGATATGCTTCTTTCTCTTGGATAGAAGCCTCAGCATTAGATTGACTAGTTCCATATTTTCTAGAACATAATCCATGTGGCTTTTCTCAAGCTCCTTTCTAAGAGCTTTGAACCAGTCATCAAAATTGAACCCTGTCAATTTATTGTCAAGTTTCAGACGGAGACTTATGTTTGGATTCATTGTTCAACCTAGATATGAAATGGAATTTGTTTAGACATTAGTGTATATATATATTTGCATTTAATATAATGTCATTAATTAAATACATAATTCCTACTATTTTCTCGACATTTAAATAGTTCCTTGTGAGCACGGGATATTGTACCAGCTCGCATTCGATGATGTTGGCTTTTTGGGATTTAATCCTTGAATCACACAATTTTCGATTATCCATAGGTCTTCAAATGAGAGTGCTCCATGTCTCTAATTTAAAATAGAGGTCTTCAAATGAGAGTGCTCCATGTCTCTAATTTTATTTTAAGGACTTAGAAAATTAGAGTTTAGTAAAAATTAATTAAAAATATTTTTTTTATTTAAAAATCTAATAAAAAAAATTTTTGAAATTTCTTTTAAAAATATAAAATCGGAGTTAAAACCGATCTCGCCAGTAGTCTAGCAAGCCTCGCCATAGTTTCGGCGAGGGACCGCCCTCACTAGATTTTTCCGAATTTAATTTAATTTATCCCGATTTTTTTGGGATAAATTCCTCTATAAATATCTGGGAACTTTCAATGCTTGGGACCGGCATTTTTTAGCAGAATAATACAACAAAACACTCTAACTTTTCACAGTTTTTTTCAAATTTAAAACACTTTTTGATTCGATTATTTTTCAAACACCACAAAAATCTAAATACGATGAGGAACGCTCCCAAGGATCAAGTGGGTATAACGAAGTGGGTTTGCTCCGTAAGGGTAAGCCTCTGAGTTCCTAGAGTTGCTTTATCTCGTGCCTTTTTATTTTTTATTTTATTTCGCATGTTAGCCTAGGAATAATTATGCTTTTTATTATTTTGTAAATATTACTATAATATTGTTCTTTCTTCTTTTATGTTTCTTTTAATTATCAAAGATTCTTGTTAGAATACTCCCATGAAGGGAATAAAAAATTATTCCCGGATAATAGTCCTCACATTTTTGCCATGCGAACATTCTCACTAATTAAAATTAGAAACTAACATGTTAATAAAAATGAACATTTTTATTCCTAAATAAGAATTTTTAATCATCAATTTTTCAATTAGGCCACACGAGTCTCGTCAAAATCAAATCAAACATATGTGCAAATGTTATGTTATACCCTGTGCTAACCTTTGTGGATGTAGGTAGATTAGGATTAGATGTATGTTTAGGATTTTATTTTTCCTTCGAGTATAGCAATTTCAATTATATTCTTTTGGGAAATGTAATTAATAAATTAGGTGGGCGGTTGCATCCGCCGAGGTTTTGTAATTCTAATCTTTACTTTTCCGCATTTATTTATTGCTTTATGTATGGATTTATTACTTTCTAAATATGTGTGGATCATACATTATAAACTTGAAAACGACATAAATATGAATATGCATAATTAAGAAATAAGGTTTTCTGTAGATGTAATTTAATGTGATCAAATAAGAAGTAAGCAACTTATCCCGAATTTGAATCGATGTGTCTTAGTGACCCATCCCCTAAACATTAAGCCTTACAAGACTCTAATTCCTAGAAGAGCTAATCCCGGTGGTGACTTTACACTAAGAGATGGTGGATTCTGGTTTGACCAATCTAAAAAAAGTTTTCGTTTTCTCTTTCAAAACTTTCTAGGTCCATAACCTAGTACATTTTTATTTTCAACAAAAATGCCCCAGTGGACCGCGCCTCTCATTCTCGCGCTCTCAGCCCATCGCTCTCCGTGTCATCCGCTCACAGTGGCGACTTTGTTTGGGATCTTTTTCACAATGTAAGGACCTTCCAAGTTTGGATGAAACTTCCCCAAACATCCTCTTTTGATGGTCTAATTTACTTCAAAACTAGGTCTCCCACCTTCAAAGGTTGGTTTCTGAATTTGACCCTTTTATTGTACACTATAACCATGCATTATTGTTACATCTATAAGTTGTTTAATGCTTTTAGACATTGTTCGTCTATCATATTCAGCTGCTTGTATCTGGTCGTAACCCAATCTGATTCCTTGAATCTCACTTCTAAGGCTACTCGAAGAGATCTCACTTCCATTTCAACTAGTAGGACTACTTCCATCCTGTATACTAATGAGAATGAGGTTTGATCAGTAGGAGTCTTGACACTGGTTCTGTATCCCCATACTGTAAATGGTAGTTTATCAGCCCAATCTCTATGGGTACAACCATTTTGCTCAAAATTTTCTTGATCAATTTATTGGTTGCTTCTACTGCCCCGTTGGCTTGTGGTCTTTAGGGTGATGATCGATTGCGCTCAATCCTAATTTCTCTATCAAATCTGTTGTCGCTCCTTGGAACTGAACCCCATTATCCGATACCATGTGATGCTGGATAACATAGCGAGCAAAAATATGCGTTTCTATGAACTTGGCCATCTTCTTAGCTGTGATATTGGTGTAATTCGGCCTCCAACCATTCATAGAAACGATTCGAGCACAGAAGCCTAGGAACTCGCTGGTGATGCCCATGTTGCTTACACAAGCAGGAAGGAGAATAGGAGGTGACACCAAATAAGCCCATCAGCAACACGCTTGAGTCATGCACGTTGGTGCCCACGAAAGGAATCTCCAACCAAGGACTGAGCTAGCGAATCTTGGAAGCTTGATAAGAATGCAATATCTTGATCCAAGTATCTTCACTAATGATGGTCCTTCCTGACATATCCCATAGGGCTATAATGGGAAGGAAGATATCGCACCCTACCCAAACGAGGATCGGCAGTCAAATGAAGCTTCTCCAACAGCCACACCTACAAGTATTTCATTCATGTAAGAAAATGGAATTCACAAAGAGAAAGATTGAGAAGATTTACCTCGAGTAAAGCAAAGTGGTTACCCACTAAGTACGGGTTCACTATAGTAGTGTCCATGTGAACCGAATTTTCTGCTAAAGCTAAAGCCGTAGGAGAAAGACCTATGGAGAGTGGGTCATAACAGACAACAAGCAGAATGGGGCAACTTCTCTAACCCCACAAACAAACTCTACTAAGAGAAGTAGGGCCATGCGAGATGAGAACTATGAGTAGTCTCGCACCAGCTAAGGATATCATCAACTCGAAAACCTCTGATGTCAGGAGGGGCAGATAAAAAGCTCTTGCTGGATTCCAAGTTCCTTAATCCTTGCAACTTATCCTCACCCCCAAATTGAAAGGAAGGAAATGTAAAGGAAAGCCTCACAAGAAAGGCCGAAGTTGGATTCTCAGGAAAAGGAAGCCTTAAGATGGCATGATACTCCTCGACCAAAGGGAGAATCTCAAAGTCAGCAAAGCAGAAGACCTAGGTGGCCGGATCCCAGATCTTTAGAGCAGCACAGATAAAGGTTGTGTTCACAGGCCTAGAAGAAAGGTATTGAAGGCCTCTCACCCCAAACCCATTGAGTTTAAGCCAATCAAGCTCTTGGGTGGTGCGGAAAAAAGCTGTAAGTCACTCGTTATGTGACGATATCAGTAAGAAAGAGCTAAAGAAAATTTCTCATAATTGGTGTTGTCTATATGCATTAATAAGAAACATTAGCATACCACATTCATTCATTCATACGTACACATAAACCTTCACAAACAAATAAACATTAACTTTCATTAAAATAAAATCGCAAAAAGTAAGCACCCGACACGTAGTAGCCAAAGCCCTCTTCTTTTTTCGTAAATATAAGACTTTGTAGATCTACAAAGACTATCCAAAAGTTTTGTTTAAAAAGAAAAACAAGATAAAAAAGAAAAAGAAGAAGCTCCTAAGAATGCATCGCCTATTGGTTTTCTCGGGGAGCCATGGTAGCAAACTCAAAATCCTCGTGGCGCAGACTCTTGGAGGCTTCATCAGTCAAGCGATGTGCATGAGAAGGTTGAGGGATATCGAAATGTTGGAGTCCCAATAAGGAGTGAGTAGTGGCCCGGTACCCGACCTATCGAGCATGGTAGAGAAGTCAAGCTCGAGAGAATTAGTGAAATCCTCAATAGCAGCTCGCTCCTCCTCCCAAGCTCGGGCAGACTCGGTGCTCTACCGAAGCAACTCCTGATGCTCAGTATCCAAACTCAGGTATAGGGAATCCAAATCTTGATGAATGGTGTCCAAGCCCTTGTAGCGAGAATCCAGATCTGATGGCTAATGTCCAATGCCTTGAAACGGCCCTCAAGTTCCCGGTAGTGCTGCTCATAGTCGACCCCCCTAACCTCCAATGACTGCAGCCATCATAGCATACGAGAATCACTATCATATCCATCAAGCATAATATATTGTACATGCATTACAAATCAAACATAAATAGGTCAAGAGGGAAAGCGTACCTACACAACTCCATCCTACGAAATCATCATGTCCCTCACGACAAGGGAATGTAAGCCACTCGTTCCATCTCCTCTCGAGCGAACTACAGAATGAACAAAAGAACATCAAACATCCTAAAACCGCTATGCTACATTTGAGAATGTGTTGTTTAGTTAAACACTTACATGAGTGGCGTCGGAAGGGTTAAAAGATAGCATGTGGAGACTCCGAGGAAGAGACGCCTCTCTCTCCATCCCCGAGCAATTCATTAAACAGAAAGATGTGTCCAATGGGACCATTAATCTCCCCTTAATGATGCCCGAAGAAGCAAAACTCGAACCTCCAGCGGAGGCTTTAAGGTTACGAACCCGAGCCCTTTTCCTAGCGGCCTCTTACATTAACAAATTGCTATTAGAAATAAGATCAATGGAAAACAAAAATGTTCAATATAGTACAACTCTCATACCTTCCAACCTACACCGGTATCGCTAACCCTCGCACCAGAACCTCTTGCCCTCTAAATACCTAACTGCGCTCGAGGCCGCTCGACCTCAACCTGGGTCAGAGGATGGAGTGAGATCAACAAATCCTAGATGAACACCTCGTAATCACCCCACCAACCAAAGATCTATGACCATGCTCCTTGAAGAACAACTATCTCTCCCCCCGGGTCAGTGATCACCAAATGCGCCTGGAAGATTCTAATAGGAGGAGGAGGAGGGATACATCTCACAGTCACTAGCTTAGTCCTCTAGAACTGAATATGCTCACCAAGGTACCACTCCCACGTCCTGGGACCCTCCTAGATGAAGCGGTTCTGCTCCACCTCCTTCCGAATCTCCTTCGCCATATGGTAGCTAGGGAGCACCCTCCAAGGGTTGCGGTCAACCAGAAAAGCAATCCACTCAAATTAGGATGAGTTTCAGATAATGGACGAATGTAGTTCTATTTATCCAAATATGGATCCTCACCTGGTCGAGTTTCAAGCCGCAGAGGTATGCATGTTAACTCCCAAGGTCCAATATCTCTCCTTCAAAATCTAAGCAAGGCAAGGAGAGTCCTCGGGAGCGTCAGCAAACCATAGAGCAGGAAGGAAATCGTGAAAGAAAGCCCATGCCTTCACGAGATCAAAGACAAACATAAAGTCAGACAATGTAAACCAGAAAGAAAAAATATGTACTAGTAATAAATGAACTAATGGTACCTAAAGAACCATGGGGCAACATTGCAATACCCTCTTGTGGACCCTCATAACCAAGTCAAGGGCAAAGTACGTCTGGGCCAATATCTCCCTAGGCTAGTTAAGGCCATTAAAACCATCAAGATCAGCCAAATTCTCAATCAACCAGTAGTTGATCTCACTATTCGAGACTGAGAAAAAAGTCACACTTAGAAAAGTGATAATGAAAGATTGAACATACAATGGAATCTCCACAACCGAAATGGACCGTCGACTGGTCCAATACTCAACTAGCACATTGTAGCTCAACGCCTTGCCCCTCTGATCAACACCGAATAAATACACGATGCATTGATAGACATTGGAAGTCTTGAAGAACCTCTTTATAAAAGCATCAAATTGGATTACTTTCCCGGTCAAGGGTAGATGGTAATCTCCACCACATCGGATGGAGCAATGGTGACCTCCCTGATAGCAAGATGGAAAGTATGGGAAATGTCACACCACCTCTACACTAACATAATCAACGTCATGTAGGGAAACAACGTCGGCCATAAGGACTGGGCTATATCACAGAAACCTGTAGCCTCGATGGCCTGGGCAAGCTTTGGCCGAGCGGAGGCGTGTTGCCACTAAGTCTGAACGGTAGTATACCTGCCCGTATGATGAAGTACTAGAGACTATAAATAAAGGAACAACGAAATATTGAGGCTCGACCGATGTTAAGTGTCCACCGGAATTTTTTCCGGTGGACTTTTAGCCATTTTATGAGAAAAAGAAATTTTTTAACTAAGTTTTGTTCTTTTCTAAGCTAAATCCCACAACATGAATCAAGTTTCAATTTAATTCTGCTTCCTTAAAGAAATTAAAACTAACAAATCCAGCAAGTAAATGATAAAAAGATGAGTTTTTAAGAAATACATCTATCCGGAAAAGGTGAACCTAAGCTTAGAAATTAGGATCCAACACCTCTATGGGAGTGGTGGGAGTGACTCCTAGCATGGTTTTACTCACGCTCAAACCATAAGCATCATCAATGTCGCTAGTGAAAATTCCAGGGTGATCTGTACTCTGAGGAGAAGGTTGGACGTGTATCGGAGCTACCTCCCAGCTACCTTCGACAACATTTTTAGAGAGAAGGAAGACAGAAAATATTTAGAGAGAGAGAAAGAATGTAAAAGTGAAAGAAGACAGAGGGAATGTGGATTTATTTATAAAGAAAATGAGCGGAGCCCACCTATTTATGTTCATAAATAAAAATCTCTTACACAGGAAGGAGCATTGCATGGGACATCCCCGATATTTTTTTTCCTAACTTACTAAATTTATTATTCCATCATGTTTTAATTTTTGATTGAAGGGGTAAAAATTTTTTCTTTGCATAAACTCAATCAAATAATTAAAACAAAACATATTTACCTCCTAATTCTCTTTAATTTATCACAGGAAGTAATTCAACATTTTATCAAAATTACGTTTGGTCACCTTTGAAAAGGATTCAGGCACCTCACCCCGGCAGTTTAGACGATATGGAAAATTTACCAGAGGTCAACTCACAAGGGGTACGTAATGATTGCAATCGAAGGAAGAAATGCTTGTCTGTCAAAATACGCTGACGTAAGAAATGAACATGTCACCCACATGGGACACCAATCGAGGATTCAGAGTCGCCAACCACATCGGGCAGGTATTTTCTCGATCCCTCCACTCATTTCATGTGATCATACTACTATTTAACTAGCAACGATCACATGAGCGGTAGCTGCCAGCATAGGATTTTATACCAGCTCGTGTGTTCGATGATGTTGGCTTTTCGGAATTTAATCCTTGAATCACACAATTTTCGATTATCCCAGAGGTCTTCAAATGGGAGTGCTCCTCGTCTCTAATTTTAATTTAAGGACTTAAATTATTAAGGACATAAAAAATTAGACTTTAGTAAATATTAATTAAATAAAAAATTATTCCTAGATAATAGTCCTCATAGTTTTGCCATGCAAGAATTCTCAGTAATTGAAATGAGCAACCAACATGATAATAAAATTGAACCTTTTTATTCCTAAATAAGAATACTAATCGCTGATTTTTCAATTAAGCCAACAGACCTCGTCAAAATCAAATTGAACATTTGTGCAAATGTTGTGTTATACCCAATGCTAACCTTTGTGGATGCATGTAGATTAGGATTAGATGTATGTTTAGGATTTTATTTTTCCTTCGGGTATCGCAATTTCAATTATATTTTTTTGGGAAATGTAATTAATAGATTAGGTGAGCGATTGCATCTCTCGAGATTTTGTAATTTTAATCTTTACTTTTCTACATTGATTTATCTCCTTATTTATGGAATTATTCTTTCCAAATATGTGTGAATCGTACATTATAAACTCGAAAATGACACAAGTACGAATATGCACAATTAAGAGATAAGGTTTACTGTAGATGTAATATAATGTGATCCAACAAGAAGTAAGTAAATTATTCCGAACACGAATCTTTGTGTCTTAGTGGGCCGTCCCTAGACGTTAAGCCTCACATGACTCTAATTCTTAGAAGAGATAATCCAAGTGGATACTCTACACTAAGAGATGACGAATTCGTGTTTGACCAATCTAAAAAATGTTTTTGCTATCTCTTTTAAACCTTTCAGGCTCCACGACCCAATACATTTTCATTTTCAACAAAAACACCCCCATGGACCACGCCTCTCATCCGCGCGCTCTCGGCCCATCGCTCTCTGTGTCGTCTACTCACACCCCTTTTATTTAAATTCCGGAAATTTGTTTGAACCAATTTTCCTTAGTAGGTAGCAGCCATAGCCACTCATCATGAACCCCACTATCGCAGGTCAAGCTACAATAAGATAACCATGGGTAGAATCCATCCATTTGCATCTCTTGCAATTCCTAATCCATTTGAGTTCTCTTTCTCGAGACATGCATACTCGATTGTACGACTCCTCAAAAGTTTCTCCAATTTGGCATTAGCTCTAATAATATGGACAACTAACCCATTTTGGTTAAGGCTTTAACCTTATCTAGTCTCATGACCAAACACATGTTAAGGGAAGGCATGTTTTACATGAGCTTACATCCATTAATAAGGTTCGTATCATGACCTATGACATGAAGACTATATAACGACTTAATATTGTTGTGGGGATTCTATTGGTGTTGTTGGTCTCACCCTAGTCTAAGTCTTATACAATGGATATGATTATGAAAATAATAATTCTAGGCTATTTGAAATTATTAACTCTAAGGGAACATGCTCTAGACTAGTATATCATAATCATTCCATTATTCCATGACTCCACATAGCATGCAAAACCAATAAGATCCATGTTTAAGTCATTGCACCTATGTCTATAAGTTTTAATTTAATAACGTAAACCACGTTTGTAAAAACCATATGCAGAATCTAATTCCCATAAAAGAAATTGACTAAGTCATAAAAGTTCCTTGGGTACTTTTAAGTCTAATATTGATAGAGATTTCCAGGTAAGAGAGGCCTCCCTTGAAGTGAATAAGAAGCCAAGTCCAATCTTTACCAAAATAACCATGGGCACTTCTAATCGTTGTACCACGAACAACTATGATTTAAAGATTTTGTTTTTTAATTGAGTGAAGTACGGGATGACCCTTAATTAAAGAATTTATATGTGTGGTAAAACATTGATAATTTATATAATAATCACCTACTCTAAGTTTGAGCAAAACCTTAATCTAGTTATCACATCATTTTCTATAACGGGAATTGAAACTAAGTCATGCATATCATACTTTAATCAATTTATAGAAAATAGCATTTTAACACATTATTATTGATCATGCATAGAATAAGGCAGGCTCTAATACCTCTACTAGTTAATCAAGACAGTAATTGAATATGCAAACATTGCAAGGTGAAATTTCAAAACTTAAAATTAACCTAAGGATCTCCTAATCATGCCATGATAGATATAATATAGGCTAAAAGGTTCCATAGATGCTTTTAGGTTTATAAAGCTTATAAAAGAAACCTAGCATCTATGTTTAGAGCATTACCAGTTGATGCATGCTTTTTATCTTTTGGTGACTGTGTTCTCTTAGAGCAATTCGGTAGAACTTCGTTAGCACGAGTTTCCAAACTAGGAGAGCCTCTATGATTGATCCATACAGATCTTCACCAACCAAAATCTCATTGAGGAAGAACCCATTAGTAAACAGCAGCTGCTAAACCGCACAAAAACCAACCCAAAAATAAACCAAGAAGCCTCACTTTAGAAAGAGCTTTTTAAAAGAATTCTTCAATTGTTTGGAGAAACTCGTGGAGGATCTCGCATAACAAAGGAAGAAGAGAATGTCAAACTCAAAGAGAAAAGCTTGGCTGAAGAAATATATTTATCTCGTTAATAAATAGAGGAACTTGAGTCCTATTTATAGGGAAAAGTGGGAGTGTTAGACTCTCCCTAAAAGTCTATGTGGGATAAGAATATTCCCATCCCACATCAAGGTTGGCCGCGCGGGTCACTATGACCCGCTAAGCAATCTATGTCTTGCTGCTACAAGGCAAGCCCGTTGTGCTATAATCTGGGCTTGCGGGCCTTCTCGCAAGCCAAGCCTGTAAGCTTTGCGCGGTAGGCTACACAAGCGCTCCCCTTAGGCAATGCTTGCAGGCATGCAGCCCCGCTAGTGCACATGAGCTATCCCTACTAGCAAGCGGCCTAGGAGCCCTTCGGCTCGCGGGGCAGCCGCGTAGACCCCACTCGAAACATCTCATGTTCATTTGGGGCCCACTCTTAACGGGAAAATCCCTTGTTACGCTCCATGCAATTTTCCCATTTTCTCTTTATTCCCTTTAATTATTAATTCGGTCTAACCAATTAATAATTTTTCTAACAAATTTGACAACTAGTATTTTCGGCATAGACCCAGTCTATAGGTTCTTTACTTAATTCGATAAAGACCCAAAGTGTGTGACCTAATAGGATCCTAAAGTATTAAGCTGCTAGAGGTTAACCTAAACATGGTTTCCCATTCGAGAACCTTTAGATTCTATCTTCTAGACTGATATGGAACCCAACAGCTCTATATGATCAAATGGGCTTTCTAGAAAAGGCATATGATCCCCCATTACTTGGAACATTATATGCTTGTGACTTGATTCGGTTCTGCAGTAGTAACCAATGTAATACACACCTTCCATCAGGTTAAGTACCATCCAGTTTATTGAGCTCGGATTAAGTGTTAGCTCATGTAATAGCCGTAGCTATCCTTGAATTCTACTTGTTCACGAAGAACACCACTCATCTATTATGTATCAAGATTGACTAGAAACATGTTTTATCAATCTTATACTCTGA